>JAHBCN010014759.1:0-22138 GCA_019359885.1 Listronotus oregonensis
ATACCGTAGGTGCCGAGTCTTTATGTGTTTAGCCCATTTTTTCCAGTTTCGTTAATGATGCCGAAGTGCAACAACGAACGTTGTATAAATAACTACTACCTCTAAACAACCCTCCATTAACGCCTGGATAATGTCATCCAACTTATGACTGTGTATAAAGCAGGCATTATTAATATTTACTTTTTAGCCGTAACTGCATACTAAGGAAAACTGCCATACACGGTTGACCTATTTTGTGTTTTGATGGTAATTTATCAGTTCTAATTAGTGTTTTTTTCTAAATAAAAATTTAAAAAACATAGAATGTCCCGAAATAAGTAGGAATATTTCTAGGACTCATTGTACTTATCCAAATTAAAAAAAAAATCATATAAACATGCCTCGAAAAATGCACCCCAGGATGGCTAATGCTCTCCAAAGTTTTGCGTAATATTTCTGAACCTATGAAGCTTGGTTGGTGATGTTGTATATTTTCTAAGCCTGCATGGAGGTGATTTCCTAAGTTACATAATTTCTTCAGGAACTTTACATAAAGGCAGGGTTGAAAAAAATCATGATTTTTTTAGAAAAAATAAAAAAAAATTATTTTTTTATTCTTTTGCATAGAGAATAGTTTGTTATTTCTAAAACTTTATATTTCAAGGGATTAATTTTAATTAAGCTACTTCTTGGCTAAAATCGTCAATATTTGCAAGGTTAGAAAATAAATAACTTCACCAAATTTAGCTGGTCCACCTTCAATGGTTCTAGAGATATAAGGCAAACCGTAATTTTGCGGCCTATTCTTAGGGTGCGAAGCATTGCAACATAATTATACAGGGTGTCTCAGAAGTAATGGAGCACAGAGCAACAGCAGATTTCTTAGGTCAAAATAATGCAATTTACGTAAACTTGCCTTATTCCAAAGTTGATAATAACTAAGATAGAGGATGTCAAATTTTTAATTTTGTTTTTTTTTTTTGTGTAATAATTCTTTAACTAAATGACATAGCGGTACAAAATTGGGGATCTGGGGGTTTTTTGAGGCAAGAAATTCAAATTCGTCCATGCTTTTAATGTTGCTACTAGAGGGTGCCAGCTACGGCCTACCCCACTTGTTTTAGATAGCATAACTTTTTTTAGGCCTAGTATATTAACCTGTTAATTAAAAAATAATTTACTATAAATCCCTCTGCATTAAAAATTTATACCTTATTTAAGTCTCTAGGAGCAATTGTTTTCGAGATAAACGCACTTTAAAGGACCCCGCAATTTTCTTATAGAAAATGGGTTTCGGCCAATTGTTTTCCAACTTTGCATAGTGATAGTTCTTAACACGCTGATAAAAGTCTCACGGGACAAATCCGAAAACCCCTCTAACCCCCCAAAATCACCCCTAAATGTCCCCAAAGCCTCAGTTACCTTTGAGAGTGATTTGGGGGGGGGGTTGGAGGAGTTTTCGGGTTTTGTGCCCGTGGAGACTTTTGATCAGCGTGAACTATTACTATACAAAGTTGGAAAACAATTGGCCGAAACCCATTTTCCATAAGTGCGTTTATCTCGAAAACAGTTGCTTCTAGAGACTTAAATAAAGTATACATTTTTAATGCAAAGGGATTTATAGTAATTTATTTTTAAATTAACAGGTCAATATACTAAACTTAAAAAAAGTTATGCCATCTAAAACAAGGGGGGTAGGCCGTAGCTGGCGCCCTCTAGCAGCAACATCAAAAGGATGAACGAATTTGAATTTCTCGTCTTAAAAAACCCCCAGATCCTTAATTTTGTACCGCTACGTCATTAAGTTAAAGAATTATTACGAAAAAACGAAAACAAAATTAAAAGTTTGACACCCTGTATCTTAGTTATTATCAACTTTGGAATAAGGCATGTTAACGTAAATTGCATTATATCGAACTAAGGAATCTGCTGTTGCTCTGTGTCCCATTAATTCTGGGACACCCTGCATAAACAATGAGTCCCAAAAATATTGCCCACTAATTTCGGGACACCCTGTATAATTTAAAACTACTGATTAATGAGGTAAATGCCCTTTTACTTTTTTTGTTTACTAAACATGTATTTTTGGCTGATACTGAATCGTCAAGTGTTTAGTCTGATAAGATTAAAATATAAACTGTTACCGGGAAAAAATTCGCAGACACTATACATTACAAAACCTAATTTTGATTATTATTTAATATTTATTTTTTACAGGCACTTCCCGATGATTTACTTAAAACTTTTAGTTTTATACAGATGCAATAATGGTGGTCAGTAGCGATGAGCGATATATCACTACCGGTGATTTAATCGCGGTTATTGAAAAATCGCTGATAGCAAACGTTGACTAAAATCGCAAATAACGGCGATTGACAGAAACAGCGATTTTTTATAATATGCGAAATCGCGTCAACTTATATGCAACATGCAACACAGCTAATCGCTTTCCGTCGCGTTGAGTGAAAAAAACGTATTTTATTTCAAGGGTCCTCGACTCCATCTTCACGCCCCTCACTGAACTATATAGCAGAATTACAGTTTTCTATAATATTTATGCAAAGGAAGGTGTAGTATAGTATAGCAGTATAGTAGAAATCTTTTTTGCATTGTGGAATTTAAAATAATCGCCGTTATTGAAAAATCGCTGATAGCAAACGTTGACCAAAATCGCAAATAATATTATTATATATTTATAAAAAAAAAACAGTATAATAGGAGGCGAGCTAGTGAAATTAATATACAGTAGCAAAATGAATAACACGAGGGCGCTAATAACTGCAAATAATAAAAACGCTAGTTTGGCGTAGTGTGAAAAGTCGCGATCGCGATAACGGTTTTAAATCGCCGTTATTTAAAAATCGCGATCGCCGATAACGGCGTTATGGAAATATCGCTGTTTAGCTCATGCCTAGTGGTCAGATCATTTTATTTATTTGTTTTTAACATAAGTATAAATAATATAAATTATAACTATAAAATTTTCCGTGTGATGGTTAAGTTTAACTACAGTGAAAAATACCAACACACAGTAATTAAGATAGGAAAAGCAAACAGCATTATACTGATTAGTAATCGATGTGCCTTTACGAACGTTAATAATAAACAAGTTTGTTAAAGTATTTTATTGTCTCAGTAGCCTTACCTTAATTTACCATGTACTCGGCGCAATCGATGGTTCTCAAAAAAACTCAAAATTTACTGTTTAAGGCTGTGTCGGCTTTTCTTAAGTGTCTTTAATCTAATTAAAAAAAAAAAGATTTTTTTATCGTCTGTAAAACGAGATATTTACAATCAAATTATACATAATTAACATTGTCGATATCTGTCATGTATGAAAGCCATACATTTATTTCGGAATATCTCGAAAACGGTTCTTCGATATTTTTTAATAACTAATGCAATATAAATCATATTATCAGAAAATGAAAAACCCTGAATTTTTTGATTGTTTTGTTAAAGAGATATTGAATTTTGAAAGTTTACAGAGGTCTGCTTGTTATTAAGAAATAGTGAACACTTTTTTATTCTTTTTTTACGTAATCACTCTTATGGGAGGTGTATTTTAGGACTAGGTGGGTCCAAATAGTGTAAAATTTTACTAAATAACGAACAGAACTCATGTGTTGTGTACAGTCTCATACAAAATAATATTTTTAAGCATTGAGAACCTCTAACTTTTGGTAAAGCGTATTCGATCTTATTTGAACAGCGCTAAATTTGTGGTCCATTCAAAATACTGCATCACAAATTAAACTAAAATAGAAAAAAATATAATGATCCGTACTGGTAGTAGTCAAGGAAATCCCGGCCCGTTCAACAAACGATTTTTTGATAGAGAGAAGTGACCGAGTTCAGCGCGGATGGCATGGAAGAGACGAAGATGAAAGATGTTCATCCCAATCTCGATTTGACTTGTCGACGGGCCCGGCTTTACTTACTATATGGTAATACTTTTGTCTACGACTGTCGCGAGTGAACTACTTTAAAGTAAATCAAACTGTAGAAAAAAATCATTTAATCTCCAAGTCCAACCTTGTGAGAAATTTAGCTGAATGATTCTTCAAATAAAAATGTCAGTTATATTTGCAAGCCACCAAAGCAAAAGACCAGAAGTCAGTCATCTTATAAAGCCTCTCTATTCTGCTCACTGTATAAACAGTATTGAAAATATATAACTTCACCTTAATTAAACAAAAGAAAAACATAATATGCGCTTAAAGACATTTTTAAAAGGATGTCTAAAAATTAACTTTAAAAAAATATATTTTTGTATTTACAGTCTAATTTTTTTGAGTCGCCGCATTTCTGGTAACGGTATTGAGCCCACAAGGTTGTGGCAATAAAATATTTTAGAATACACACTTGGGAAAAAGATATTGTACGGTTTTAGACAAGATAACATATCTTTTTAAATTTATTTTCAAAGTTTCTTGGAAAAACGAATCATTACGACATCTTTTAAAAACTGAAGCACGCACTGGAAAAGTGATTATAAAAAAAAGGTTTAAAAGTTTAAAAAATATATTATACTACAAAATTTTGCAATTTTTGAAACCTAACAGTTTCTGTAGATTCCTTACAAAATGCGTAGGCGCTGCATTGTGGCTTAATAAACTTTACTAAGCGTCAAAAGTTCCTGTTGATACGAAGATTTATAGAACGCGAAATATACGTTTTTTTTTATCTTGAGACAGTCCGAAAGGGCTTAACCTAAGTACCAACATACCGTGGGTGTCTTACGTGAAGAAAAAGGTGGTTTATTGACAAGGTACTTAAAGATTTGGAGCTTTGTAGGGAAAGGGACAACCTGTGCAGACAACAGACCAAAAGGGTATTAGAAGTCTCTCTGGACGGAATGTAGAGGAATGTACAAGGGTACCCCTCTTGTGCATTTCTTTCAATTTCACGCGTTACTATTGAAAGCTGCTAAACGAGGAATTATCCTGAATAATTTTTCCAGGCAGAACCCGTGAAAATACCCATGAAAAAGTCAGAGATCTCCCATGGCTTGTCGGTGGGCAAGTGAATAGAGCTTTCCCGTAAGATTGGGATCATTAATGAGGGGAAAGTTGTGGGTGAGGCCATTCCCCAAAAATGAAAAAAAAAATCCAAAGAGGGCGTGATTTGCGATACATACAGAGTGTACAAATTAGAAGGAGAGAAACACTTTTTGATTTGAAAGATAAATCCGTGCTTTTTTAAAGCTGCTATGTACGTGTGATTTTCTGGCCAGGTATGGCAGGATGCGCTTCTTAACAAACGTCCTTCCACGGTCTTCCATCTAATTTTTGTTCCTAGCTCTCCAGTTTCCTTTCAAATTGACGTATATCAGTTATTGTAGGTGGTCACTCTTTTAGTATTCGCCAAGTTAATGTTAGGATGCCCCACTGCTCAGTACTGACACCCACTCTATTTTTTTCACATCAACGATCTTTTTTCGTTCACGATCAATCCCTTTCATAGTTTTGCAGACAATAGTACCCTTAAATTTAGTATTTAGTTTCTCAAGCTAGTCTCTAAGCAGCCAAGTTCTGGTTAATGCAGATATCTCTTTCACAGAACCTCAGATTAGTATTGGGGCACTAAAAATCTTGTCCAGTTTAATGCCTCCAAAACGCAATCATCTTCGCTGTTGAGAAAAAAAGTCTGCCAGTAGTCATCGTTACATTTAAGCGGCCAAATTCTGCAGAACAAAGGGTCATTTAACCTTGTTTATCGTGTATAAGTCTATGCTTTTCAAATACACTAAAATTTTGAAATTAATATATTTTTTTATTACCTTGCAAACAACTGAAAGAAGTCGAAAAACGATAATGTCATAAGAAATTAAAAAAGGCGAGTTAAGATGGATGCAAGAAGAAGCATTTTTTTTAAGGATTTTAACTGATTTTAACAGTTTTCACTTGATAGAAAAACCGTTTCTGTGCAAACAGATCATAAGCCCTTGACAATCATTGTGAAAAACCATTAACCACGTGTCTATCCTGTTTACAGCAGATGCTGTTTCAAATACAAAAATATAATAAAAATTTAGTTCCCCGTGCATTGTCGTGGACATATGACGGAAATATTACCAATTTTGATTGTAATTATTCTGAATTTAACAAAAATTTAATAAACAATTTAAAATTTCATGCATACTAAGTTGTTGAGAACTTACCGACAAGTGAACGGGTGACCAAAGAAAACATAAAGGTATAAGAAGATTTTGCATTTCGAGAAGAAATATTTTTTGATGAAAGCTTACTTTTTAAAAATTACCGACATCACAGTAAAAATAAATTAAAAAAATATATTTTACCGAAAGTACATTTCAGATGTCTAGGTAAAAACAGAAAACCTCGTGCATGCGAAATCTAATACTGGCCTGGTATATCACGCAATATTGACAGTTTTATTTTAAAATGTCAAGCTAGTATAACTTATACAAAATCATTTTATTTATAATTTAATTATTATAATACATATAATTTATATATTACAATATATATAATTAATGTATATTATAAATTATTAAATAAATAATCAAAGAGAACCTCTAAAACATAATAAAATTCCGGAACAAGCTAAGAAAAAAATAAGGTCCAGATTGGCGACCGAAGTAAATAAGATTAGCATAAAGTCTGGATTATTCCCAATAATAAGATTATCTTTAACTTTTCGGAAAAAAGCTTAGACAATTCAATTTTTTTTTTCCAACCATATCTTAACGTAATTCATTTGTTTATCTATTGACAGCTATCAAAGTTATGAGGTCATTGACATTTTTTTGATGGCAACATACGGCTGGTAATCAGGGTTGTAAAAAATCATGATTTTTAAGAAAATCAAAAATCGCGATTTTCTTAAAAAAAATCATGATTTTTTTGATTTTTTTTTGTAAATAGCACAATCGAAGTTTGTAACGTGTCCTTATTTTTAAACATTCTCCTATCTCCTAATGTTTTTCGTTTTTATAAACTCTTATATTAAATATTTACCGCGAGAAAGCACTTGCACTTTCTTGAAAATTCCTGTCAGAACACGCAGATTTACCGGTCTACATAAAGGGGAGGAACGCGGACGGGCGTCATTTCCTAGTTAAGATCTGTGCGCGCGAGCATTTTTTTTACGGCTAACTGAAAATTTTGATATTGTGTAAAATATAAAATATAGTTTTTCGAATAAGTCGTTTCGAAGAAGTGGTAGAAAGAAAGACCTTATCTGGCAGTTTTTCAAAGAAAAATCGGGGAAAGCGGAGGGAAAACCGGGATGTCGCGCTAAATGTAAAAAATGTAATTTGGAAATGCAAGGATTGGTGGAGAGGATGAAAAAGCACTGGGAAAAATGTAAAAATGTAAATAATGAAGACATCGATAATATCGATACTTATAGTTATCACAATCACAATCAGTTTTAACCGAAAGTACCTTTTTATTATTTCTTAATTTTTAAAAATGGTGTTGAAATATTTTTCCAATTTTCCATGTTTGGAAATTTTTAAAAACTTATTTTTACAACAATGTGATCAATGTGTTGGTTTCTGGTGCACTTTATGTGTCACGGAATTTCACAATTTTTGAAAATGCTTTGGAATTGATACGTTTTTTTAACACTAAACACTATTTGCAACAAAAAATTCTTGGATGAACAATATTTTCTGAAAAAATACATTTTTTTTTATTTTTTATCCAAGTAACTATTAACCTTTTATTTCTCAAAAAAGTGGCTCATTCAACGATTTTTATTTTTTGCTTTAAATTAAATCGATTCTATTTGACGGGCTCTATCAAACCAAACTAGAAAAATTATAAAATTCCGTGACACATAAAGCGCACCAGACCCAACGTGTTTTCTTAGATACTTTACATACATCTATCATCTATGGCCAATTGAAGCCTCATATTGTTTTTTTTTAATTGCAGGTACAACGTACTTCAAGCATAAATACGTCACAAATTCAAACTGAACAAAACTTTCAGCAAGCAAGTACGTCGCACTCAGTTTCCCCTTCAATCCCAGTAAACAAAAAAAGAAAAGAATGTAATACTGGCAATACTGACATTACTGACACAACTTCTTCTGGATCTCTGATGTCTTTTGTTGTACGTACTAGTAAGCCTGCCAAAAATGAAATTGATAAGCAGATTGCCAGAGCCCTCTATGCAACTAATAGCAGTTTCATCTGCCTGGAGCAATCCGAAGTTAAGAAAGCTATAGCACTACTGCGACCTGGATATGTACCGCCCAGTCGAAACGATGTGTCAGGCAGACAGGCATCAAATATATACCGAAGCAAGAAGCAAAGAAAGAAAGAAGCAAATGCTTTAAGGGGTTGTCTAGAAGTAACGTTTGTCTTTCACTCGATGGATGGTCTAATGAACCCATAGTATGTGCAACAGTTACTGCAGAAAATGGCTCCTCCTTTCTATTCGACACTGTGGATACAACTGGGAATCCACATACATCCGACTACCTAACAGAAATTGCAGCAACCCTTATAAACAAACCAAAAACCGAGTATGATTGTACAGTAAGTAGTTTCGTGACAGATAATGCAGCTAACATGTCTGCAATGCGAAATGAAATAAAGGCATCTGATAAATTCAATGTAATAGCATATGGCTGTGCTACACATATACTAAATTTATTATGTAAAGATTTGGAAATCGTTGATATAAAAGAGCATGTAGTCCAAATCGTAAAGTACTTTAGGAACAATCATTTTGCATCTGCAACATATGCCAAAGAAGGAGGCAAAAAACTAGTCATACCTAGTGATGTTTGATGGAACTCGCTTGCAGACTGCTTGCAAGTATTTACCGAATCATGGCCCATACTTTTTAGAATCAGTGAAGAACACAAAGAAAAGATTGACAGTATTATCAGGGAAAAAATTTCAAACATTTATTTAAAGAGAAGTTCTGAAGATTACCTCAAAATTCTTAAGCCAATTTCCATTGCCATAGATAGGTTGCAAAAGACCGACGCCACTATTTCAGATGTTGTAGAGCAATTTAAAATATTAGAAGATTACTTTGAAGAAACTAATCTGACATTACATCAACTGCAAAAATTTAAAAATCGATATAATATGTGTATAACCCCGTATCATTTGCTGGCATTTCTTATCGACCCAACGAAAACACAAAGTTTGACATAGACTGAAAAAAATATTGCATTACAAACTGTAAAAGAACTGTATCCAGATAGTGGTTTATTACCACTAATCATCAAGTTTCTTGCCAAATCAGAGCCTTTTAACGATATTATGTTTCAAGATGATATCCTGAAAAGCGTAAAACCTATTGACTGGTGGAAATCACAACGAAACGCAGATATTATTGAAAAAGAACTTAACATAATAACACAACTGCTCTGTGCAGCTGCTTCATCTGCATCAGTACAGAGGATATTCTCAACATTTGGTTTAGTGCACTCTAAACTACGTAATCGATTAGGTACTGAAAAAGCTGCCAAACTAGTGTTTCTTTACAAATATTACAATTAAATTTGTTTTTTGTTTTGAATATTTTCTGCAATAATACTTCTATCTATGTGTTCTTGTGTTCTTGTAATAAATTAATTTACTATACTAACGTAATTTATTTTTGTTTCATTTTTCTTCATAACCCAAATTATTTTTTTAATAATTTTTATTTTTCATTTTAATCATGATTTAAATTTTAAAAAATCAAGTGATTTAAATCGTGATTAAAATCAATTGATTTAAATCCTTGCAACCCTGCTGGTAATATATCATTTAAAAATTCTTAAGCCATTTCACAAAGAGCGTTCATTTGCAAGTAAAATATATCCCTATTTAACTAAAAGTAAATGTCTAATTATTCTTTGTTTTATTTTTTTAATTGAAAAAAGCAAGCTAGTGAAAGCAAAAAATGATTTTGGCATAAAAGGCAACGCCTTATTGTCAATTTTAAGAATAAGATAGCTAATTAAATTATCCAAAAGGTGGGTGGTAAGAACTAAGGTGGCCTAAGAATAAGAATAATAAAAAATTAGTATTTTTTTACTTTTAATGGGACGCCATTTTGAAATGGCTTGATAGAATAGCGTCAAAACCTAGAATCATACTGTATAAGATAAGAGCTTTCTTATGATGTATCACAAACCTTATGTTGTCATTAAAAAAATGCCAATGACGTTATAATTTTGATAGCTTTTAATAAATAATTAAAAAATTAATTACATCAAAATGTGGGAGAGGAAAAAAACTGACATGTTCGAGCGTTTTTTCGAAAAGTTAAAGATAACCTAATTATTAGGAGTAGTCAAGATCTATGCTTACACTGTATATAAAAACAGTAATGTTAGAGTTTGCAAAGGTATTTAGAGTAATCAGACAGTTGACTATGTATGTATGGTGCGTTCATAATAATATAACTTACGAGTTTGCACGATGGTGGTTTTAAGCAGTCAGTCCCTTCTTAAACTAATTGCAAAACTGAGACGGTTCCGATCGATTAATGACAATAGTCACATTCAAAACGTCCCTTAGTTAAGAAAACAGAAAACCACAACGGTGCAATTGGCCATTAGAGTTTAAATGGTCCCTTTATAACAGAACTAGCCGATGTCCATTTTTATTAAATTTAATATTATTAGACAAATACATGTAGTAAAGTATTCCCGATCGATTGCAGAAGTTAATTAAGTCTTAACAATGATAACACCCTAAAATTTTTAATACAAAAAAGCCAAGAAACTAGCCTAGAGTACGAGAAAGTACGACAATAAAAAATGAATATCAACAATGTGCTAGTTCTGATTTAAAGCGACGAAATACCTCCTATAAAAAATACTTACATATTCCAGAAGTGTGGATAGCCTTTACGGCTTTTTTCATTTTGTTCAGCCCATCTCTATCGTAATCAAGAGTCTGAAATAAACAAAATATAAAATTACAATTTATCAAAAACGGTTTGAATTTAAAATTTATTCAGGGCCAGGATTGCCTAGGATTTTAGTTTGGATATTAAAGGTTCGAATTACATAGTGCTTAAAAATAGCATTAGTAGTGTTTAAGCCATCTAAACACCACATATCGCTTTGTTGAAAAAGTAGCGGTTAAAATAGGAAACCCAATCTCTTATTGGCCGATTGCCGAACTGCGCGTTGATCGTAAGCACAGGCCAATCATAAACCTATTTTGTATCTTTTGCAAGGGTTATGTATCAAATTGACAGTTTTTAACCAGTCTGAAATTGTATAGGCACTTACTATTACCGTTATGTCAGGCACACACAATGAGAAAATACAAAAAAAACTGCGCAGCCTTGGCTTAGTTTTTCTTCTGAGGATTTTCTCAGTATGTATGCCTGGCACTAGAGATAGAAAATCAAATTCAACCATGGTAAGAGATTCAGTACTTTCTGATTCCATTAATTTAACTAATTGTTAGAAAATAACACATTTTTCCCTTAATAAACACCTCAAATATACTGCTGTGATATTAACATCATAAAAATTAATTCTTTAAGAACTTCTTCAAAAAACTATTTTACGAAGTTTGGTGTTAAATCACTGACAGCTGACAACAATCGAATATTTATTGTCAAGGTAACTGTTAGGCAGTCAAGTATGCATGACTGAAACATTTAATTAAATTATTTTTTAAGTTTTCATTGCTACAAATTTAGTATTTTAAAACTGCAAAAGCGTTTTTCTTTTGTTCCTTTTATTCAACCCAAAATTATCTAATCGAATGTAGAAAAATGTGCTCTTTTAACTCTGCCTTAAAAAATGGTGGTTATCATTAAAAAAAATATATGCAGTCATACCTCCAAGAGCAATAACCCTGTATATATTTATCTCACCAAAACCACTTATGTGAAATAAGGGCCAAGTTCCTGTCCAAAAATCTTCTAATAGAACTGAGAATAATTAGACCTTTTTTTTGCCTTGGCAAGTTTCTACCCATCTATCTATATTAAGGTAGTTTACTCGTAAAACGGCCTTTCTTAAGAACTTAATTAAATTAAAATATAGTGTTAATAAAAATCTTTTATTTTACTAAAAAACGATTTTTTTTGTGGCCTGTGAAACGATATATTAACAATAAATTATCCAAAATTAACATTGTCGATATCTGCCATGTATGAAAGCCATGCATTTATTTCGGGATATATTGAAAACGGTTCTTACGATATTTTTTAAAAACTAATGCAGTGTAAATCGGAGTATTAGAAAATTTAAAAAATTTTTGACCGTTTTGTTAACAAGATATTGATTTTTAAAAGTTTACTAGGTCTGTTTGTTACTAAGAAACAGTGTAAAGTATTTTATTCTTTTTTTACCTAATCGCCCTTATGAAAGGTGTATTTTAGGACTAGGTGGGTCCAAAAAGTGTAAAATAGTCTAAAATATTACTGAATAACGAACAGACCTTATGTGTTGTGTAAGTCTCCTACAAAAATAATATTTTCAAGCATTGAAAACCTCTTACTTTTGGTAAAGCGTACTGCATCACAAATTAAACTAAAATAGAAAAAAATATAATGATCCGTCCTGGTACTAACGCCGGTTCGTTTAACAATCAATTTTTGTTAAAGAGAGATGGGCGAGTTCGGCGCGGATGGCATGGAAGAGACGAAGATAAAAGATGTTAATCCGAGATAAGGGTTTTTTATTAATACAGAAAGTTTTTTTTATTAATACAGACGGATCAGTAAAAAACTTTCTAAATAAATGAAATATAAAATTCTGCCTGCATTTGTAATTCTAAGACAGTCCTCAGAAACTCAGGTTAAATCAGATTGCAAACTTCTAAAATACCCCACAAATATACGATATTACTGCCCTTGTTTTAGGGCGTTCCAATTAAAAATGTGCAGTTTTTAGAATTTTCCCTTTTCTTGCGTTTAAAAACTGTGTAAAAAAAAACTTTACAGGTACCCGCATTTTTTTCATTATTTTCTAAATTTTTAACACGTTTCTAAATTATCACATCATAGATGTGAAACTAATTAAAAGACTAAACCAAAGACCACCGGCCAATTGTGACAAAGTGAGTTATTTAATTACGGCCACACACTCACTACGCAATCCTCTAAAAACAATTCCAGTAATTAACCATATCAAATCTTTAGAAGCGCTTCTAGCGTAAAAAAAATGCCTTTACAGGGTGTCCCAAATTCGAGGTCCATCAAAATTCCACCTTGAAAGTTTAAAAATTTCGAATACTTCCGAGGACTTTTGGAAGACACCGAATATTCGAGATTTTATTTTTATTTTTTTATGACCTTATTTTGCTAGATATAACAAAATAACTTTCACATTCTTACTGCTACTTTTTTTGGTCTTCAAGACAGTGTTATTAGATTTACACACCGACGTTTTGTCTTTGAGCTGTCATCATCAACTTTTTGTTTTTTAATTACGGTACTAAATTTTAAGAGCGTTTAAAAAAAGCATTTTAATTATTACCTGGTAAGATAATACTAAGGATCTATTCTCTGTGTCTCTCTAACACGTGATTCCTTTTGGAAATTTCCATTAATATGAATTTTTCGAATAAGTGCGATACATCATTGGTTTTGGGACATTAGAAGCTCGTAATATCCGTAATAAAAAATCCAGAGCCGTATTTAAAAAACAACAAGTTGATGATGGCAGCTCAAAGACGAAACGTTGCTGTGAAATCTAATAACACTGCCTTTAGAACAGAAAAAAAAGCATTAAAAATGTGAAATTCATTAAGTTATATCTAATCAAATAGTAAAAAAATGAAATCGCGAATATTCGGTTTTTTTCATAAAAGAATTCGGAAGTATTCAATTTTTTTAAACTTTTAAGGTGGAAGTTTTATTAGCATCAAATCGCGCAACTTTCCTTTATTTAACCAACCTCGTATCTCTTCAGGTTTCCCGATATCGGAATGATAAGGCTCGAATTTGGGACACCCTGGACAATTCAGTAACACTAGTTATGTCCACATTTCGCAAAAGCATTTAGATAATTGTGTGATGTAATTAAACCCGTATTGTAAATTAATGTGTGAAAAATTGTTTATTTTTAAATCAGAATATATGTCCCGAGCAAAGACAGAAATACAGACGCTTTTATACAGAGTGTTTCCTAAACATTGGTAAGAAAATCGTGGGGTGATTCCTAAGGTATTTTTATGAAAAAAGTTCCTATAAACATTTGTCGAAAAATGCTTCCAAAGGGAGCTACGCCCCTTTAAATAAGACACCCTTTGAAAAACATTTTTATCACCCTTTATCTTCTTCACTAACGGCTTACCAAAAAATCATTAGAGAACAAAATACATACTGCCTAAGTATTCTTCAAATAATGAAACAGAATTACTTTATTAAGCGCTTAAGGGGGTAAATACCAGGCATCAATATAATAAATTGCAATTTTTTTGAGAACGACTAGCCCAATCGATGTGAACTGAGAGTACCTTTTTTACCTAAATCTTCAGGTATCATATTCTAAAATCAGAATGTAAAAAAAATAACGTAAAAAATGGGACTATTTTTACCCCTAACCCCTTCAGTATGGTAAGCCCCTGATTAAAATTTTAAAATTTTAAGCTCAAATTTTATTCAGCATTAAAAGTTTACAGAATGTACCAAATTTCATGCTTTTTGTATAAACGGTTTTGAAAATATTGAGAAAAAACGTCTCCAGGATGCCTATTTGAAGGAGCGCAGCTACCTTAGGAAGCATTTTTTGACAACTGTTTATGGGAACTTTTTTCATGAAAATACCTCACGAATCACCGAGCGAATTTTTTCCCAATGTTTAGGAAGCACCCTGATACATAAATACTATCTAACAAGAAAAACAAGTCAGTACAATAATTGTTTTCCCGTTGGGGATATCTGCCAACACTGGTTTAACACTGGCGACATCGACAGCCCACTGGCCAAGTTCTTATTGACATTTTTTTGTTCCTTTTGCTTCTATGCATCATATGTTCTATTGGCAGATCATCTGCTGCGAGACCACGTGACATAAAAATCTGCTCGCTCCGCTCCCATCCGAGGCCGAACTTAGCCACTCAAGACATAAGTCAGACCAAATTAAAGCGTTATTTACTGGTAAAGTATTTTAAAAAATAAAACCTTCGTCCCTTTCATCCCCATCTTATGGCGCAAGTATACAGACAGACAGACTCATGGAAATGAGAAACCCTTGTTTTCGTAGTCGAAGTTCCCAAAACTTAAAGATCTGCAAAAACTTCGAGGTGCGATTTTACTTCGATTGCAATACTTTACTCCCATCCCAGAAAAAAAGTAAAAAATATATTATTACGTGCCGGATACCTGTTAAGCTAAAGTGACATAAGTAGAAAACAAATAATATTAAAGTTTAATTATTTTTATCCTAATTAAACAATACATTAAAAAAATAAATGAAACAATTTTATATCTTAAAAACAAATAAACAAAATCAGTGTTGTATAAGGTGATGTGCATTTTTTCCTTTGGATTTAATATGCAGGATAAAAACAGTACAAAAACATGAACCTGGCTAAAAGGTGACGGGGTATTTATTACGTCTGACATATAATTAGAGTAAATAAAAAGCCACTTTAACTAACCAAAACTAAACATGACCGACCAGAACTGAGGGCTTTTGAATTTGTCTAAATTATCCCTACGTGGAAGTAATTAATAAAATTTTAATAATTTTCAATATGATATTTATCACGTCTGAAATATAATTGGGGAAAATAAAAAGCCACTTTACTTAACCAGAACTAACCATGACCGACCAGAGCTGAGGGCTTTTGACTTTGTCTAAATTATTTCTATGTAGAAGTTATTAGCAAAATTTATTATATTTTTAATATGGTATTTATTACGGTCCGCAATAATTCCACCCTGTTTGGGCCAAACTAGGTGATTATTTATTACCTGGAAATATTACCACAGGCTAACCCTTATTTTTGGACAGCAATTAGGCCATTATTTTCACCTACCTGATGATTTGGACCTCAATCGCACAATTTATCGTGGAGCGCTCTAAAACTTTACCCGAGTTTATATTATTCTCACCCAGACAAAAATAACCAAACATTAGATACAGTTTTTGCGAAATAAAACTATAAAAGCATATATCCACTTTTATAGTAACATATTATATAAACTATGTCCTTTTAAAGCATAATTTGACTAGCCTAAAAACGTTTACAATTAACATATCGTAATACCTTTTCGAAACAATTCCTACAAGCACCAACTTTCATGGTAAGTTTATTAGAACAACTAACTTATTAATAGGCAAAAATATTGATTGAAAACCATGTGGTTAATTCTTAATTATTATGCAGTATCTGCGAACTAATATGTAATCAATAAAATTATCCACAGAACGAAACACAAAGTAAACCGGGAATCACAGCTTGCACCAATGAATTTCTGTTGTCATAGGAATCATCAGATTTATTTTTAATTTATTCATGAATCTTAGTCAGACTACTTGCGTCCCGAAGGTGATTTTGTGGTATAATTGAATCGAAATAAATGAAATACTAGGAGTAAATATCCCCAATTACAGAGTTTCCACCAAGTCTTGCAATTTAAATTTCCTGACTAGGGTTGCCGCGAGACACGAGATACGAGACGTCTCGTCTCGTCTCGTCTCGAAGCCATTTTGTCTCGTCTCGAGAGCATTTTGTCTCGAATTTTCGAGACGAGACGAGATAAAATCCTTCGAGACAAGCTCGAGACGAGACGAACATTCCGAAAAAATTTTATTGACTTAAAACTTAAGTGAACTAACTGTAATAAATCTCCAACAATAAATTTCTAGTTCTTAGAATTTATACAGGTTGTTTAAGATTTAGTGTTACAAACTTCGACGCAGTTGGATCTTGCGAAAATAAGTTTCTATAAATATAGGTGAAATGCATCGTTTCAAAATACAGGGTGTTAAAAAAAAAAGCTAAAATTAATTGTTTAAAAAGTATATTACCCTGGGTTTTATTATTTTTTAATTGATTTGTATATTTTACTCATGTACATTTTTCCCCCAAAGAGAAGGGTATTATGGAAAAATTACACCGGAAATTCCACGTCCCGGAACGGGTTTTTCCATTGCTGTTAAATTGACAATACAAATTTTTAAAAAAATTTTGATTTGTTAAATTAATATTTAATTTTAAGTTAATAAACCATTACGTTTTTGATTCTGAAATATTCCCCCTAAATACCGCTCGTGCTTTAAAATTAATAGTTTTTTTTACCTGCGTGTTTTTTTAAAAATTTTACCGCCCTTTTGGACTCGTGAAATTATGAGAAAACACACATCGTAAAAATTATCGGAAATTTTTTTAAGCACTCGTGGTTTCCCCCCGAAAAACAATTTTAAAAAAAACTTTTTTGTTCTTTTTTTTTAAATTTTCTTTGCTTTCAAGAAAAAAATTTTTAAACCCTTTTTTTTTTATACCCTTTTGAAAAGTAAAAATTTTCTTTGTCTCTAAAAAAAAACCCAAAAAAAAAAAAGTTGTATTTTAAGTTGTTTTTTCAAAATAATTGTTTTAAAAAAATTTGTAAATTAAAATTTAGAACCCTGCGTATTTCCAATTTCAAAACGATGCAATCCGAACTTATGTTTATAGAGACTTTTTTCAAGATCTAACTTTTGTTAAAGATTTTAAAACTATTGCTCAAACACCCTGTATGAAAAAAAAAAAAATTTTTAAAAAAAATTTTCCTGTGTTTTGTAATAGGTTTTATATGTTCCATTATCTTTTAGATTTTTTTTTTTTTTTGGGGCATTTTTATGTCACTTATATGTTCTTATTTTTTTTTAAAAAAAAAAAACAAATTATTGGGATCATTTTTTATTTTAAGTTGCATATTATGGGAAAGCTGAAATCCCCAAATTTTTTTTAAAAATTACACAATTTTAAAAAAAAACTCAATCACGTCAACTTTTCTTTGCAAGGCGTTTTAATGAAAAAAAAAAAAACATTTATACAGGGTGTTCCTTTTTAAAAAAAATTAATTCACCTTCTTTTCCCCTTAAAGGGTTTAAAAACAAAATAAAAAAGGGAAAAAAACAAAACTTTTTAAAAGCAACCGCTCCATAGATCTTTAAATAGTCAAAAAAAAAACTTTCCCCGCATCCGAAAAAAACCCCCCTTGTTGGCAAAGTATACACGGCGCGGCGGCACTTTTTATGCCTATGAGGGGTTTTTTTTAAAAAAGTTTTACTGTTAGTTGAGGATTTCCGCTATTATGTTTTAAAAGTTTTAATTTAAAAAAAACAATGCCCTTTTTTTTTAAAATAATCCATTATATATCTAATATTTATTGAAATTTTTAAATTTATTTTAATGCAGGTATATTGAAATTAATTTAATTGAAATTAAACCAAAACAACTTGGGGAAAAAAAGAGAAAAAAAATTTGTCTGTCTTTTTTTTGGGCCCCCCTTGTCTGTTTTTCTTTCCCCAAATATATTTTCTGAAATTTTTAAAAAAAGAGAGAGAAAGGCTTTTTTTCTCTCCTGTCCTTTTTTTTGGCAACTCTATTCCCACTTCGTTTTTTCAAACCCAAAAAAAGTAAGTGCAATTTTTTTGTAGCTTTTTTTTATTATTTTTTTGATCTTCTTAAAACAGAATATTAACTTTTGAATCAGCAGCTTTAATTTCCAGTGCTGATGCTAATTTTCCGTGACATTTTGTAGAAATTTAAGGGGAAAAATACCTGTAATATTAAAAAAAATCATAAAATGTTGGTATAATCCTTTCAGAATACCTCACCAAATTTTTAGAACATAATTTTATATTATAGAGGGTAAACCGTGACGACCTTATTCTGTATGTGTAACCTATTTTATATGTATTCAAACTTTAAACGCGTTTTTTCAAAACTATATTTTTCAAATTTAAAGTAATCAAAAAGTTTGACGATCTCTGAAAAAACTACCCCCTTTTTAAATTATAATATTTTTTTATGAACCTACAAATTTCTGAAAATGTTTTAAAAAAAAATTTTTTTTTAAAAAAAATCGGCCCCCAAAATTTAATTTTTTTTTCAAAATTTTTACCCGATTTTTTTATTTTTTAGGTTATTTAGAAAAAATGACTAATAAAAAACACAGAAATCACTAAATCATTGTTTAAATAAACCAGATGCAAATTTTTAAAAATATATAATGACTCTTTTACCTAAAAAACATGAAAATCAAGCAAAAGTTAAGCGTTTACAGGTATCTCCCCCATAAGATTTCCCCCCTTTCATTTTCTGACATATTTAATTTTAAAATCCAAGTTTGGGGAACCCGGTTAAAATTTTTTCCAAAAAAATTTCGCGTTTTTAAAAGAAGAAAACTTTAAACAGAGCGAAACTTTAACAACAATTTCAAGCTAATTTTTATATAAAAGAAACTTAATGTTCTGGTTCTTCTATCCGCTAATCCTGAACTCTCCCAAAAACAAACTGATCCAATTATAAATGGGGATCTATCAGATATACCCGAAGAACATGTATCTATTTATTTTTTATTTTTTAAAACTAGATCTAGAGCGAAAGTTAATAGGCTCCTTTTCCTATTTTTTTTTTTAAATTTAAAAAAATTTTTTTTCCAAATAACACTTCCAAATTTTTTTATTATACGAAACAAAATTTTAAACTCAATTAAAACCCCCGGTTAAAACAACATCTGGGGATTTAAATAACCTAATTCTTTTACAAAAATATGTGGGCCCCCCCCAGGGGCTTTTATATTTAATTTTTGGGAAACTACTAAAAGTTTTTAAAAAAATTAACAAAAATTTTAAAAATAATTTTTAAATTTTTTTTTTTTTCCCCAAAAATTAATAAAAAAATATTTATTTATTTATATATATATATATATATATATATATATATATATATAAAATATATATATATATATATATATATATATATATATATATATATATTTTTATATAATATATATAATTAATATATATATATATATATTATATATATATATATATATATATTTATATATATATATAAATATATATATATAAATATATATATATAAAATATATATATATATATATATATTTTTAAAAATATATATATATATATATATATATATATATATATATATATATATATATATATATATATATATATAAAAAAAATTTTTTTCCCTGCTCCATAATAAAATTTAAAATATTATATATTTAACAAAAAAAAATTTTTTTTTTCAAAATATAATATAAAAATTTTTTTTAACATCGAAATCAAAGTTTTTTTTTTTAAAAAATTTTAATTAGTGTCATATTTTTTTATTTTTTATTTTTTTTGGTAAATTAAAAAATTTTTTAACTTTTTAAATCTAAAAAAATTTTTTCCCCAGTTTTCAATCGCCTTTAAATCCCATTTGACAAATAATATTTAAGATATATTTTGATTTAAAAATTCATTATCGTCAGTTTAATGCGTTTTTAAATTTTAAAAAATTAGGGGGTCTAGTTTTATACCCTCGTATTAAAGGACTGGATCATTAAAAAAAACTACCGAACAAATCTCCCAAAAAAAATAGAAATCTAATAAATTTACAAGTTTGGGGGTTTGTTTGGGAAAATATCAAGCCCCAAAAACAATGTTTTTGGGGCTGACCTTTTAAAAGAATCCCTTTTTTATAAAAAAAAAAAAATATTTTTTTTACCCTTTTAAAAAAAACGGGGAAAAAAATTTCAAAAAAAACCAAATCCAAAAAAAAAAAAAAAAAAAGGGTTTTCTTCCCTCCGTTTTTATTAAAATTTTTATCTATAGAACGAGTATTTATTTCTTTTTGATTGTTTGAAACTAGACCTGGATGTACTTTTAACAAATATTTTTTTAGTTTCTGTTACTTTCGGTTATATTTAAATTTTAAATATAATACCCCAGTTTATTGTGATTTTTTTTTATCCAAAAAAGGTATCACACCAAAAAAAAATTTTCCCTTCCTAAAGGTAAAAAAATTTAAAAAATTTTTCGGTTAAAACACCGGGGTTTTCCCGGGGGGAGATCAGAATTAAATGGGTGATCGCCAGTAAACACTGGGTGTCGTTGGATGTGGTTCGGAATCCCCTTTTTGGGGGGCCCCCTGGATGACTTTCCCAGATAAGGGGGGGGTTCGAGATTGTAGTATTTGTATAACATCTATGGTGACACTATCACGATATTTAAAAGATGCTGCAAAATGCAATATCTGCATGTTTCGGTACTTGGACAACGTTGACGGAACTGGTGGATAAAATGGGTTAAACATCTAAAAACCCAGCACTCACGGTACCTAGTAATAAGGTTTCATACAAACCTGCGGGGTATTTTTAAATCACCCTGTATAAGATGAGTGAAAATGAGGTATTTAATATATCTATTTAGAAAATTTAATTATAAAAACTCGATTTCAATAAACAATAGCAAAAATATGTATTTTAAAGTTTACTAGCTTTATTTTTTGTGATTAATCTATGCGTATAATTAATTATTAAATACAATGTTTACAAGAATCAATATAGCTTACATTTCTTTAGCATTTTTAAAACAAATAACTTCCCAACTCACCTCATCATCCACCAAATATTCATCCCCGACTTCCCAGTAACTCGGGAATGGAAATTGACTTGAAAGACGATAATACTGATCTATACTGGCACTGGTTTCAAAAGATTTTTTATCATTAAAACAGCCACGAAAACTCATATTGTCATAGTAATTTTCCAACTAACCGAGGCATACGCTAATAGTTCGCTTACAAAGTTCGTCAATATTTACGTAACAAATTACTGTTCGCACAAGACGTCGCATATTAAACGTTATTCAATATAGGTATATATGAGTTGTTTATTTGGTCTACCCTTAATACCTCTGGACAAAAAAACTTATTATGATTCGACCAAACCTGTCATTTTTTATTATCGGGACATTTTTGGTCACACATGCTTACAACCAAAAATAAAAATTCTTATTTTTTCATGTTTAATCTCTCTTAACCAAATCAAAGAAATTAATAAATTTTATATTTCATCCATTTTTTTTTTATTTAGTAATAGAGTTGTTAGAGTCTTATTCATCAGGCTTTTTTGGATGTCTCATTTGTACTGCACCTTATTTGAAAATAATATTTTGTTTTTGTTTATTTACTAATACGTAGGTTGCTGCAAAAGTTTTGCAAAACCGAAGTATTTACTAAGGTTTTTTAAAAAA
>JAHBCN010014760.1:0-22060 GCA_019359885.1 Listronotus oregonensis
TTTTTCCTAAGTTACTGGTTAAAAAAGATATTAATTTTATTCCGGACTTTTGCGCATCCCTGTATAGGCATTCTAATTACCCGTGAGAAAATTGAAAAAGTTATGTCAAGTAGTTTCTAAGAAATTCGATTTTGAAAATGGCCCAAGTGCTCCCCATAGGAAGTTAATATGTAAGTAGATTTTAGGACACAAGTAAAAAAAAAAATTTCGAAAACTGCTTATTTTTACTCCGAACTCCCTGAAACAGGATCGGTAATCGTATATTCAGGAGATATTTTAGAAGTTTGCAGTCTGATTGACTCTGGGTTTCTGAAGTCATAATTGCCTTAGAATCTAAAATCGGGCAGGATTTTATCCACTAAACAAGAAAATTGCTTCATTCTATCTATCAAACCCCAAACCAGAGGCAATTTATTAGACATTAAAATCAGCAAATTTCGTAATTCATATACTAAGTGGTCTAAAGGTTAGGTTCTATGGTACGTTCCACAATAATTTGTTGATTTCTTGTTTTACCTGCTACTGTTAGTCGAAAAACTCAATATACTTTGGGTACCAGCATGTAGGCCCGGACTTAAATTTTCTTTGTTTATATTGTACCTCCTTTTGGTATTTTATGTGTTATAGGCAAATTACAGGTGTTGAATATAAAGCAGAGTCTTTTCGTCTTAGTTCATCAGTCGTTTGAAGTTTGTCAAGGTATTTTCTTGTGTGTTATTGAGCATCTAAAATAGCAAACCTAGTATTATATTAGTAGGTAATCAGGACCTGTCCCGTTCAAAAGACGGGTGCCTACAATAGATATTTGTCAGGCAACCTATTTATAGTTGGGTTTTTCACTGAGAGTTGTAATTTAAATTTTATTTGGGTCAAGAAATCAATGAATTATTGTGAAACGTACCATACGTACAGGACAATGTACACTGAAAAAAAAAGATGGGACCCCCACTCCTTTTTTCCATAACCTCAGAAAAAAATCAATTGGAACAAACAATTTGTATTTTATCAAATAGACTTTTTACTTGTAACTCTCTTTTTAAAAACAATAATTTAATTCTAAGCATCTGTTTGTATGTGTATGTTTTCTGTAAATTTTACTTTTAAAATTATGTTGGTCATTTATATCAGAATGTCAATAATTAACTTATGACTCTTCTTGTTTTTAAAAATGAAAAAATCTTTATCTCTGCTATTTTAATCATTATTATTATTATTTACATTTTAAATAGTTCTAATTGTATAACATTTTGAAAAGGGTGACCGGGATACATTTTTTAGGTTTTTAGAAATTTTTTTAAGTTGATCTGCAAGCAGTGACGAATCTAAGATTCTCATGTTTTTTATTTAAAAAGTAAGACGGTAAATCACAAATTTTGCAAAAATATCTGATTTTTTTTAAAATTAGAGGCTTCTAATATATTTGCTTTATTCGCGCCGCGAAATTTGAATCCAATTTGGGGTTCGGAGCATAATGTTTTTCTCAAAAACGGTATAAGTTATTGATAATTTTTAAAAATTTTTATGAAAGCCAACACTTAAATCTAGGTTCAATGTTATAGTTTTTAAATTTGGATTTAGTTTTTAATATTTCCTTGAGTAAAAGTCACCCTAAAATCGGTTATGTTTAGATACGATTTTCTCTTAGCTCGACTCATATTTCAAAAATCCGTTACAGCAGAGGCATAGATTATTTCCATACCTTTAAAATGATGTATAATTTATGTCATTTAAGTAAAAATTGTTACCGAAAAACGTTATTTCTGTAGGCTTGTAATCGGAAACAACATCGCATCATACACCGAATTTGGAAGAACCTAAATAAATATAATGTTTTTAATGCGGCTATACGAAAATTGTGGTAGTGGGAGTTTGTTAGTCTCCGCCCACCGTCTCCGCGTCCTTTCGCCCGACCCCTAAGGTGTAGCGTAAATGCACTCTTAAGAAAATCGTTGACTGAAAAAAATATTTTAACTGTCTGTGATTTTAAGAAAAACATAGATAGTTTTGCAAAATTTGGGATTTAAATTTAAAACAAATTTAAAAAAAAACGCAAATTGAGGACGATCTCTTTTGAAACTTAGATTTTTTTTTTGGGGGGGGGTTCCCAAAAAATAATCATTTGTTTTCAAATTTTAAAATGATTTTTGTTACCAAAGGCTTTTCTTTGAGGTCACTAGTATCTGGCAGAGCTGGAACGGATCCTTCAAAAAAGGAATTTATTTTCATATCCGGATCCTCGTAGAAGAATCGAATTACCTATACGAATCACGATTTCTTTTTTAGGGGAAAAAATTAAATCCAGGGTATCGATTCCTATTTATTGGATTACGAATCCGGATTATCTTTGGTTTTATACTTACAAATGGTAACTACGATTTTAGCCTCATTTTAAAGTGCTGTAATTCTTAGCCAAATTAGTTTTTGGTAAATATTCTTTATATTTGAATATGTTATCTCTGAGATCAACATGAAACCACCCTTAAATGGGAAAAATTTTTTTGAACTGTATTCAAAACTTGCGATACTAGATCTCCGTAAGGTTTTTAAATGTGATTCTTGAAATAACCTTATGCAACTATAACATCTTATTGTCCTCGTCATTTTACAGGAAGTTTTAAAGTAATTTTAATAATTTTTGTGGGGGGAATATAATAATGTTTTTTAAATTTTAAATATATTTTTGTAAGACACCCTGAAAAAAATATTAAATTGTTTCATTTAAAAGTCACTTAGGGTTATTTCAAGGATAACTTATTAAAAAATTATGAAGATAGAGCACTCAAAACTTTTAAGATAAAATGGTAAAATTTATGTCCGTTTGTGAATACCACCTCTACGGTTAAAAAAAAAAGTTTCATTTAAACATTGTTTCTCTGGACCTGAAAAACAACATATTTTGGTTAAAAATTAATGTTTAATGTGTTTCCTTATTTAAAGGTTTTAATAGACAGTCTTTTAAAATCCTTTATCTTTATTTTAGAAAATTAATGTGATGCTGATTAAGAATCTTAGGTAAAAAATTGGAAATTTAAAATGGAAGAGTTAGGAAGCGGATTTTGCCATTTATAAACCTATTTGCCTTAGATTTAGGATATAAGGGTTTTTGAGGGTGCTAGGTCAAAATTTGAAAATTAATAAACTTAGGTCAAAACTTGGAAATTTAAAATGGTGAATTTTGGCATTTTTAAACCGATTTTTCTCAAATTGAAAACATAAGAAATTGATTCCCTTTGGAATCGCATCATTTTAAAAAGGAATTGATTCCGAATCATTTTAAAATTATTTAACGAATAACGGATCCTTACAAAAGAATCGATTTCTGGATTTGAATCCTACCCAGCTTTGGTATCTGGCATATATTTGGTGTGGTCTCACTTTTTAGATAATTTTTTTTTAAATACTACCGCCACTGTCTGCAAGTACAGAAGGGTCAAATGACCTTGTTGTCTATACTCTAAGACCAGCACCAAAGTGGCGAAAAATCCAACAAATTTTGATAAAATTTTTTTATATCAATAAAATTACATTAAACATATGCGCTCTTTATAACCAAAATGACTACACGATTAATTTTAGAGAACAATGATCTAATTTGAGTCCCTTCAAACACGAAATATCCCCTTTTAGATACCCGTCATTAGTTACAAACGAAAAAACCATTAGCAAACCAAGCTTAACTCCGAAGGAAACCTAAAAAGCTGTCCTCGGGCCCAGCACACGCAGTTTAATGTAATATCAATGTTAAAATTTCTTTGGGTCTAAAAGTTGCCAGTTATATCCCTTAATAGGAAGGTTTCGTTTAAAATCTAGCGGAGGGAATTTCACTTTCATTTGAAATCACTCATGTTTGACCCAATGTAAACCATTTTAGCGAAATGTGTAATTTATGTATTTTGGTAAGACATTTGTAAAGTGGCATATTCTCGAGGGGCTGCATCGAGAGATTTGGCAGTAAAAGCCACTTTATGAGGTTGTTTAAACAGGTTTCGCCCCTACTTTAAGTTTGTGCAAAGCGCGTAAAGAAGGGGTCGATGAATAAAGTGAGTTTAAAGGATTTTTTAGCAAATATTTAAAGTCATATTTAGAAACGAGATCCAACTCTACAATGGCTACGCCATGAAAAATAATATTTTAAGGTGTTTGTTCTCTTGCTAGTTTTAAATATTGGCTTTTTCCAAAAATATTTACGTAGAGCGCTAAAAAAGTTTTGTCATACAGAGTTTTTATGAATGTTTATTTATTAACTTCGCTTTGATAACAACCTCTGCTATCTCTCTCACTTTAATTCGTCTAACACCATTTGGTGAACTTTGGCGATGTTTTCGTCGGTAGTTGCAGTTTTTGGACGTCCCGAACATTCATCGTCCCCCAAGCATTTAAGACTAAGATTCTGCTTCCTTAAATTTAAAATTGGTAAATAATGGTGCAAAGTTCCCATACACAGAATCCAACTAATCTTTTTATTTCGTAGGCGTATTGCCTTTTAAAATCAAATATTTAATGACAGCTCAATACTCGATTTTGTCTATTTCCACAAAAACACTCACATCAACTCACTCAAACGACTGTTACAAAAAAACTGCGCGTCCAAAATGGCTGAAACTTTTGTGAGTAACTGTCAACAAACGAACAACGAAACTTACTGGCTTTTATTTACGAGTGCTGCCATCTTCACGTTAAGGTCGGAAACTTTTTAGACCACCCTCGTATATCGATTAGATAGCATACTGAGTATATTTGTTCCAAGATATCTATTTTTTGCATTTTATTGGTCTATTTTTTAGTTAATTAACCGTAGTCTTCCTGTAAAACCTATTAACAAATTATCAGCGCATAGTAAATTTTCACTATTTAAAAGAGTCAAAACAAGAATGAATTTCTCGTGTCCCTTAATGATAAATGCAAAATTAATTTGACAATATACACTTCTCCAATAAATTAACGCACCACCCAAAAGTAACCAAAAGTTTAAAGTTAATTTTTGTCGAAACCACTTATCCGATTTGGACGATTCTTTTTTCTTAATAACAAGTTGTCTCTTTCAGAAAATTAGTATACTACTTTATTCGCACAAAAAATTATTTTTTTATAAATACCGAGTGTTACAAATATAACGGACTTTTTCCATAAAATGTATAACACCCTGTGGAGTTTAGCAGTTACAGTATTAATTTATAATTCAAAGCAAACTCTAGCCTTATTTTTTAAAAACATTTTGTTTTTTGATTTACTCTTTTATCTTAGCAACTAGGTACAAGGGAAATACAATTTTATAGCAGAACATGTTTTTATGGAATAATAAACAACAAAAAAAAAAGAAACAAAAGTAAAGATAAATGGTAAACGAAAGTCTCAGTAGCGAGTATTTCCGCCTCTGGCACGAATAACTTCTTGCCAGCGCCGGCCCATACTTAAAATAAGAGACCGTATATCATTTTGGTCCATTTCTTCCCATAATTAAATCAGTCTCCGCCCAACGTCTTCAAACGTGTTTAACTGATTAGGTTCCTCTAGTAGTCTTCTTCCAACAGTAGCCCAGAGGTTCTCTATGGGATTCAAATCCGGGCTTCGAGCTGGCCATGCCATGGTATTGATTCCGACTTCTGCTAGATAATTGGTTACAACTCGAGCAACGTGAGGCCTGGCGTTATCGCGCATCAACAAAAAACCTTGCCCTATATATGGCGCAAATGGCACTACGTGTTGATCTAAAACCTTCAATATGTACCTTTTAGCTGTAAGGCTTCCATTATTTATGACCACCAGTTCCGTGCGACCAGTCAAAGAAATGCCTCCCCAGACCATCACAGATCCTCCTTTAAATATTGTGGTATTTGAAAAATTACACTGAGCATACCGTTCGTTAGGGCGCCGATATACACGCATACACCTGTCATTATTGTACAAACAAAAACCGGACTCATCAGTAAATAATACCTGCTGCAATTCAGCCTCTAACCAGTTATGGTGCTCCCTGGCAAAATTTAGCCTCGCTCTCCGATGATCTCTAGTTAAAGCTGGACTTCAAGCAGCAATTCTAGGTCTCAAATTATGTTACCTTAGTCGACTACGAATAGTTTCTCCACAAACTTGTATGCCACTGGCATATCGTAACTGACTTTGAAGGGTACGGGCTGTTACAGAACGTTGTCTTAGGGCTGAAAGTCTTAAAAATCGCTCATAAATCGGGTTCGTTATTCGCCTCCTTTCTTGTACCGGTCTGCGAGCATGACTTCGAGCCTCTCTATATCTTTCTATGACCCGTGAAATGGTGTATAACATACATTAAATCAGTACGCCAATTCTTCGGTAATTCCAACCTCCTCAAAAGAACTAATCTACACATTCTTTCATAAGATTTCGATTGATCTGGAAAATTAAAGTTTCAGAAACTTAGGCTACAGAACAATTTATCCTGTACAATTGTTACCTGATGACAATTACTGTTTATTTCTGTTTTTCCATAGCCTGCTACTTACTGTATTGCTTTTAATAAAAAATTAAAGTCAATAAAAACATGTTTTGCTATAAAATTGTGTTTCTCTTGTAGTAGCTAAGATAAAAGAGTAAATCAAAAAACAAAATGTTATAAGAAGATAAGGCTAGAGTTTGCTTTGAATTATAACTTGATACTGTGACTGCTAAAGTTCACAGGGTGTTATAAAATTTTTATTGAAAAAGCCCGTTATAATTGTTACACCCGGTATTTAAAAAAAATCAGTTTTTATGCGAATAGAAAAGTATACTAACTTTCTAAAAGAGACAACTTGTTATTAAAAAAAAATCGTCCAAATCGGATAAGTGGTTTCGACAAAAATTAACTTTAAACTTTTGGTGGTGCGTTAATTTATTGGAGAGTGTATTTCTGTCAACCCATTGTCACTTTAATTTATTTATATAATTATTTTATTGCATTTTTTTTTGAACAGACACCAAACATGATAAGGCGGGAGCGTGACCACCCCCGCCCCATTTCCATCCTAACTACGCCAATGCTCTATTTACAAAACAAACTATTTTAAATATCGGAAACGACAAAAATGTGTTCCCGTTGATATAAAAGAGTCAACGCACGATACGTCTTTTTGTTTTTTATTTGTCTCTACGAATTAAACGAAACATTTTTACTATTCTTATTTTCGAAATTTATAGCCGGCCTTAACTTTAATAAACGACTGTAAACATTTTTTACGCTTTTTATTATCAAGAGTCACTAATGGATTTATTTTATACGGGGCTATAAAGTATATTAAATGTACACATGACACCGAATGGTATTATTATTTTTTCTGTTGTATTTTTGGTTAAATTAATTATAAATGCTGCCTGGAAAATCCGTGTACAATTTTTTTTAACTGACGTTGTATTAGGTGTCAGGTATAGTTTGTCTCAAAGTATACCGTGTTAGCTTTTGCCTTTATTTATGGATTATACCTGCCAACAACAATAAAACTGCGGATCAGTAGGTATTAAAGGACAGAACATTAGGGACGGACTTTAATAATATAAAGATTTATAATTTTTTGTTTATTTAGGTAAGTATAATCTTAAAATTACATTAAGAAATTAAATATATGCAAAGTTTTAATAAATGTTTAAGTGCATTATCTATGCATAATTACATTTTTAATCTAAATATCTAAATCTAATTCTGTTTCACTATCAGAGTCATCATTGAGATTAATTACAATAGGATTTATGTTGTTTTGGATAGAAATGTAAGAGTCCTCAATTTTTATAATGTGCTGTAGTGAATTTTTCCAGCTCTCAACTGGTATGTTAGTAATTACATTTTTTATCAAATTTATAACACTGGGACTTAAAGTAGGTGTAACATTTTCTGCTCTGATCTTTGGTTTTACTTGGTTTCACAAATGCTCTATACTCTATGGGGTTAAACATACAGTGATACGGAGGAGGCCGTAAGACAGTATGCCCACTATGCCCAGCCTGTTCAGCCAAATTATCACATACATATTGTTCTTTAATTGCATATGAATTTAGGACTTCCAAAAGTTGCGTTTTTTTGTAACTGAATTCAAAATAAATATCATTTTCTAACAAATATTCCTGGATTTCAGTGTTTGAACTTGATGAAACTGGTGCTTTGTGTAGCAGACGGCTTTGGTAGCTTGCGTTATCCATGACAATAACACTGTTGTTTGGAATATTTTTTAAAAGATAATTTTGAAACCAGTTTTTAAAAAGTTCTGCACTTGTATCCTCATGATAATCCAAGCTCGAATCCTTAATATTCTTTGCAGACAACAGCAAGCAGTTTAGAAATCCATCTCCTGAACCAGCGTGTATTATGGTAATGCGTTTTCCTTTATTTGAAAGTGCTTTCGTCTGACAGTTTTGACTGAAATCAACCCATCCTTTGGATACTGTGTCGTGTGTATCGAACCATGTTTCATCAAGGTAAATTATGGATCTGTTTTCTAACCTATATCCTTTAATATCTTGAAGGTAATTAAATCTCCAAGTGTGTAATCTGTGCGATTCCATTACTACTTGTCTTTTGTCTATTTTGCGGTATTTAAATCCCATTTTACAAACAACTCTATGGAGGGTGGCACGACTAATATTTATATTGGTTTCGTCTTCGTCTAGCTTCTTTTTCAGTTTATCCAAGGTAGGAATAACTCCGCTTTCATAAAGACAATATATTTTCCCTCTTATTAGATCCTGATCACTATTGTCTATACGGCGAGATTGAAAATCACTAGTTTTTTCTTTTGTTTAATTCTTCACTAATCATAATATCCCTTATCGATGATCTTGACGTTTTTGTAACTAGACAGGTTTTTTTTTTAAAGCTTCTTGTTTAATTAGACCTCTACTGATTAAAGTTTCATACACATTTTTCACAACCTGTTTTGCATCTAATGACAAATGATTTCGACGCGACATAGTTATATTCTCGTAAAACAACTTTTTCGAAACGCACAGTAAAAACGGTTATTCAACACTGCCGCTAAAATATAAGCCAAAATATTTATATGCCTAATGGTTAATACCACAGCCCTACTTCACTAACAAGCCGTGAACAAAGAAATCTGGCAACTATGCCTTCAGATCTAGCGACACACGTTTGCTGTTGTTTAGTCATATGATTTACGTTGAATGACCTGTTGCTCTGTTGTTTTATTGTGAATAAATCAACTTTTTTGAAAGAAAATATTGTTAAGATAAAGATTAAACCTGTAAAAGGTCTTACTGTGTGAAATTTGTGAGTGACCGGGACAGTTTTTTCCGCAGACATTGCGTAAAAACAAGAATATCTGCGGGTGAAAAGTGCCGGTGTTATAAAGTACTTAAAGTAAATGGCGGCAAATGAACTTGACATTTTGTGGTGGTGCTTTTTAAAAAATAATTAAAATTGAAAGTGTGTTTTAATGATTCGTGTTTGGCTTTAATTTTGAAGGTTTTTTTTTTATTTTTTAAAAACCGTAACAAATATTAGCATTGGAAATTACCGTAAGTACGTAGGTATACATTTTGGAATTTTGTCGTTCGTTTTGATTTTTGTTATTGCGTTGCATAGGTACTTGGTGCCTGCTTATTAGATACTATTTAGTTACTGTTATTATTATTATTTTCCTGGTAACCTTCTCGGTATTTTCTCAATTTAATTAATTTACCATGCCAAGTCCTTGTTGTGTGCCTGGGTTCAAATCCAATTATAAAACTTCTCTTGATGCAGGAGAACCAGCTGTATCTGTTTTCACCTTTCCAAAGGACGAAAACCTTAAAGCCCATTGGCTTAGGAATATTCCTAGACAGTCATGGTCACCCTCAAAATATTCTGTGGTTTGCGCTAAGCATTTTGTAGAAAGTGACATTATTAGAGAGGATGATTATCGCTTGCCAGATGGGTCAATGCAAAAGGTACCTACCAAAACTAGACTAAAGTTAAATGCAGTGCCTAGTATTTTTCCAAATTTACCACATTACTTCTCAAAAACAGTCCCTGTTTCCCGAAAAAGTCCTGCTGAAAGAACCAAGATAATGCAGGATCGAAGTGACCAATTAAATAAAGATTTTGAAAATTCTGACCTAATTATAAATTTTGACGATTTGATTTCAAATTTTAAAAATAAGATAACTTTAAATGAATCTTGGAATATTAAAATTGTGAAAGACTCTAAAGTTTTTTTTATACGCTAGAGTTTCCTTCAGATTTACAAATGAACCGCGTAAATATTGGGAATCAGATTTTAGTAGGTTCAGATATGCAAATAAGTGTTTTTAACTTGAAAACAATAATGGTCGCCTTACAAACGACACCTATTCTGCACTTTCCCATAGTACCTCTGTTTTACTAGAAATAATTGACTATTCATTTTCAAAATTTGATTTGTCGTATATTTTACCAGGTAAATTTACTACTGAAAAGTTAGAAAAAAGATTTGGTAAATACAGACTTCTCGAAGGTTGTAATTACAATGTTAGCTTTGATGATATTTTAAATGCTGAGAAAAAAATTAGACTCAAACATATATTTAGAAGCGCTGCTGATGGTAATTTCTCTTTAGCTGAGATTAAAAAACAGGGAGACAGCTGTATCCAGGAAAATGATCTTGATTGGACAATACCTCAAAATAATTACACTGAAAAATTTTTGTTTTTACTTGAAACTGAATACCTAAATGAATATGAAATTGACAAATCGGTACAAATTTATATAGCCGGTTATGCTGCCCACAAAATTGTAAAAATATAATAATTGTAACATCTGTGTTTCTTTTCTTGTTGAAAGTAAGGGAAACCTAATTGACGACGAATACTTTGATTGTCTACAACGTGGCGGTTTAAAGGTTCCTACAGAAATTGTTAAAGACGTTCTGTTCCATATGTGCGCGATTTTTGAGAAAATTATTAATGACCCTGATACTGAGAGTGACTTCCTAAAAATGGAAAATCAAAAAGCTATCCTGTGTGATCTAACTAATTTAAGCACTAGACAACATGAAGGCTTTAATGATTTATGCTCGCAATGTATTTGTGGTAACGAGAACAAAATATATTCATTATGATGTGCTCTATATTTTCAAACATTCTTTTAAATAATTATGTTAAAAAAAAAAATAACAAAAATGCCACAGAAAAATCGGAAAAGGCTGAGTCAAAAAACAAAAAAAGGAAACTAGACACATTTAATAAATAAATAAACAAAACTAAAACTAAGTACAATTACTAACTAAATGTTAAATTACACTTGTTTCCTTTTACAACAGCATCATGTTCTTATGCCTTGACCTATGCACATAAATTAATTTGTTTTAGAGTTTAAATATTATATAAATATATTTATTTTTTCAATTATTATACTGATTTAATTATTTTAATGGAAATATCAAAACTATTTACGCGATCTTTGAATTGAGCCTTAAATGAATTTAAAAATACGCGCCTCGATACCCGGATCACTGCTCATCGCGCTCGAGGGAAACCGATCTGAATCTCTTGCCGGTTGCGGCGTTGCCAAGTGGTTGTTCACGGCTTGTAGTGAAGTAGGGCTGTGTTAATACTCAAGAAATACCTGGCCCATCCCTGCCCTTATGAACAAATGGGTTTACCCAATAACAATAGGTAATAAAATAGTTAAAGGTTTATTGGGGTATGGTCCGTCAAAAGCCATAACGATATACTTTGAGACAGACTATACAATTAAATTTAAAAAATCCATACTTCATGTTTGTGTATAAAAAATAAAACTTATTCCTAATTGTTTCCGAATTTTTAAGTGATTAATTTTAAAATGGGACGATGCTGTGCAATTTCTGGGTGTATCAGTGGTCGAAAAGGTAGTGAAAAAAATTGCATTATCCAAAGCACCAAAAGTAAATAACCTCAAAAGTGTTTGTAAAAAAATAAAAGTAATTTTGTACATTAATTGTACTTGTAGCTACTAAAAAAGTAATTATTGTTAGTTTATTATTAATAAATAATTAAATTTAATAATGATTATTGACTCAGTCTTGTTATGTCGTTTATTTTTAAATATAAGTGTTAGTAAAATATTTTGTTTTAATAATTTAATTATATATTATAGACTTTTCATGTTGTTTATCAATCATATTGGTCTATTTAATAAATAATTGTATTTATAAACGCCCATTCTTTTAACATTGCGTTTAGACTCCTTGTATCAATTCTTTGTGGTTTTGCGCTTAAATCCATCATCGTGACGTCACACTAGATTGCCGCTGTTTTTCAGATGGGCATGCTTAACCGCTGATTTTAGAAACTCATAATGAACTTTGGTCACTTCCAAGTAAGTTTCATTGTCTACTTATACAGGGTGGTCCACTAAGCGCGCGTCGGTAAATAGTTACTAAACCGTTGAACTTATGAGAAAATTTTCTTAACAAAACTTTTAAAATTTTATCTCTGCTACCATCCAAAATTATTTTCTATTATACAGGGTGTCTCAAAAAAGAGTAATATCAAAAATTATATTTTTGTTAAATGGAATACCCTGTGGTTTTATATGGCAAATGAAGCCTCTGTGAGTTCTGTATTTAACTTTAAATTTGTATGTGGGTCGAATGCAGCGTTGCCAAGCTATGAATTTTTTATTAAAATATAAGTCAAAAACATACTTTTTTTAAAATGTTATGTCTCCGCCACTGTTTGTTAATTTCGCTGACAAATTTACATGTAATCTAATGTTGACATACTTTATCCTAAACTATCTTCATTTTTTGATTTAATTATACAGGGTGTCCAAAATATTTATTGAAACATCTCTATTTTCAATTCTATTTTAATTAAATTTCTTAAATACAACACCCTGTATATTATTTTGCCGTTGAAAAGCTTTAAGTGTGCTCTTTCAGAAAAAATTATATTTGCCTTACCTATTGCACTATCGTTTTAAGATATTAAGGCTTTTCCGTAAATTTACACTCAAAATGGGAAATATCGTAGGCGGCATGGATCAAGAAATCGAAACAATTGATACTCAGTGGCATAATAATATTAATACTTTTTGTAATAATAAATTTATATCATTTTATTTACTTTTAATAAAATTATTCAGAACACAAGACTAATAAAGGTAACATAAATAAATTTACATAAACCCAATTAATTCATTAAATACTTAAACACTCTACCATTTTGCTGTAAACACATATTGAACCTGTCGGTTAAAGATCTTTTTACATTTTGTAACATTAAGGAAGTCATTGAATTAAATGCTTCTCTTATTCTTTCTCGCATATTTGCTGCTGTAGTTGGGGGTGCCTTGTAGACCAGTTCTTTAACGTACCCTCATAGGAAAAAATTAAGTTTTGTCAGATTTGGTGACCTTAGAGGCCAAGGAACAGGTCCTCTTCTTCCAATTCAACGGCCTGGAAATTTTTCATCCAGAGTATTTCGGACTCCAGCATTGAAATGAGCAGGTGCCCCATCTAACTGGAACCACGTCCTTCTTAATAGTTGTAGTTGTAGTGGTATATTTTCTACCAGATTATCAAAGTTGGGCCCTATTATGTGGTTTCCAATTATGCCCTCCCAAACATTTACAGTTCACCTATGTTGCTGGTCAACAGTCCTTATAAAATGTGGATTAACATCGGCGTAATAGTGTAAATTATGCCTGTTCACATGACTATTATTGTGGAATGTCGCCTTATCGGTAAATAATACAATGTTAAAAAATCGTGCATATTATCTAATTCGAGCAAAACCCCAATTAAAGAAATTTATCCTATTTTCAAAGTATTCTCCTTCAAGTGCTTGATTCAATTGCACAGGATATGGATGAAACTTATTCTTACTCAACCTTCTCTTCACAGAAGTTTGACCTAAGTTCAGCAAATCACTTATGTCCGCTGTACTTCTATGTGGGTCTTCAACAACAGATGCGCCCACGTTAAATTCATTTTCTTCGTTTGCCACTGGCTTTATTCTTTCATGCTTTTTGTACTTAACTATTCTAGTCCTGTCAAATCTATCCATAAATCTTTGGAATGATCTTGCATCTGGATGTCTTCTCTCAGGAAACCTCTCACTGTATACTCGGGATGCCAGAAGACAATTATTTAAACATTCTCCAAGGATATAAATCATTTTAATTGATTCTTGCTGTGTATACTTCATTTTAAATGCCAAATACTTCTTAAAAAGAAAAGATAATGTGCACAAGATGTAACCAAATTTTACCAGATTACATAAATAATTACTAACACTGATATGCCAACGAGTATCAATTGTTTCGACTTCTTGAGCCATGCCGCCTACGATATTTCCCATTTCGAGTATAAATTTATGGAAAACCCTTAATATCTCAAAACGATAGTGCGATAAGTAAGGCTAATATATTTTTTCTGAAAGAGCACACTTAAAGCCTTTCAACGACAAAATAATATACAGGGTGTTGTATTTAAGAAATTTAATTAAAATAGAATTGAAAATAGAGATGTTTCAATAAATATTTTGGACACCCTGTATAATTAAATCAAAAAATGAAGATAGTTTAGGATAAAGTATGTCAACATTAGATTACATGTAAATTTGTCAGCGAAATTAACAAACAGTGGCGGAGACATAACATTTTAAAAAAAAGTATGTTTTTGACTTATATTTTAATAAAAAATTCATAGCTTGGCAACGCTGCATTCGACCCACATACAAATTTAAATTTGAATACAGAACTTACAGAGGCTTCATTTGCCACATAAAAACATAGGGTATTCCATTTAACAAAAATATAATTTTTGATATTACTCTTTTTTGAGACACCCTGTATACTAGAAAATAATTTTGGATTGTAGCAGAGATAAAATTTTAAAAGTTTTGTTAAGAATGTTTTCTCATAAGTTCAACGGTTTAGTAACTATTTACCGACGCGCGCATAGTGGACCACCCTGTATATAAATCGTTTAATAATTAGGCGTTAGGAGAAGGGAAGGAGAAGTTTCTTTATGTTAAATAAAATAAATATTTAAACACCTGATTTTTACAAATATATTTCTATAAAATATAACAAAACAACCTAAAACAACAAATTTTAACCTTACATTTTCACAGCTGGCAGAAATCCATAATATCCATCATATTTCAGAGCCGATGGCTTTGACGAGCATGCGATTAAAACAGCTGACTAGTCCGCTGAGTAAAACAACGACACATCTTTTTTCAGCGGTTTCCATCGATTAATTTTAAAACAGCTTGATTAAACAACGATTAGTGGGCACAGTTCATCGATGAATAAAACAACACGTCTGTAAAGTGTGAACATGCCTATTTAAAATAAATGAAAGCGTCACTGCAGAACACGGTAAAAAAAGATCTGGTCATTAGCCGAATCGATGTTGTTCTAAATAAAAGTAGAATTGCATCACCATGGTGGTGCACGTGCGCACATAATGATATATTTAAATTTGTGAATCTTATATGTAAACCCTATTTATTACCCGACCTGAGCTGTCCCTTGGCCTTTTTTAAGTTGCAGCCTAGTTAGAAAAAAAAGGAGATTTTAATAAAAATGTATCGAAAATGAAGCGATAGAGCATATTAAGAAAAAACTCATAGTTATAGTATGCTATCAATGGCGCACTTGTATTTTTTAAAATTAGTAGTTCCTGCACGCACACCCTGGTAAAGCGATTAAATGTTTATTTACACTAAAACATTAAAAAAAAAAAAGTTACAGTTTGAGAAAATAAAAATAATTTGATAAATACAAAGAAAATAAACGAAAAAAAAATTAACACCCTGTATTTCAAAAAGGATACATTTTTCGACATATTTATATAAAATGATTTTTTTTCTTATAAAAAAATTTAGGGAATCATCCCCTTAAAAATTTTAGAATATTTAGGAAACACACTGTATATACCGGGTGACAAAGGAAGCAGTGCACACAACTTTTCTCCGTTGCTATAAAAAATGGTGCAGATAGAGTACTTGTCACTTAAGCACATGTAAAATATTACTTTCGGTTTAGCTGAATACAATATAAATTAATATTTTAAATATAACCCTATATACAGTGGCGTATGTTGCGGGAGGGGGGTTAGGGGTCCCAGGGCCTCTTATTTTTTTCCATTTGTAAGTAATTAAAAAAAATGAATATATAATAAAATTTATACTAAACATAAAAAGTTAAGGGTTAATTTACATCATAATAACTATAATTAGTACTGATGCATGAATGTATCTCATTTTAAACTATATTTCCTCAATGGTTGTCAATCTGAAGATAATGAGAAAATTATATTAGACATAAAATTATTTAAAAAAAAAGTAATTGGAGGCGCCGGGCATCGATCCCGGTACCTCTCGCATGCTAAGCGAGCGCTCTACCATCTGAGCTACGCCCCCGGTGATTTATAAAGTTATAAATGACACAATACGACACAATGTGGTTTTTATTAATATATCAATCTGCTTTTTTTTAAATAAGAGGCATCTGAAATATTTGCATAAAAAACTTATGTGAAAAAATTCCAACTGGCTATGGTTTTTAGAAAAACGTAGATAATTTTGCGTAATTTGGGATATGTGACACTACGCAATTTGATCAAATTCAGGAAAAAATACAAATAGACACACTTTAAAAAACATTTGTTTTTCTGGAAGACCTGCCAAATAAACTAACATTTTGCAAATTTCCAAATGAAAATTTTCTTCACCAAAGTTTTCTTGACGCTTATTTTTAACATCTGGTATACCTACATTTGGTGAGTGTTTTATGTCTCACTTTTTCTATATATTTTTTTAAATCCTAGCTTCCTGTTCGTTAAATAGTATTATAAAGGTTTTTTTCAACAAAGCTACATATAATCTTTAACTGTGGAAATATTCGACGCCTTATTACAATGATTCAACATTCAGACAGACGCAAACGGACCGTCATAAGATTGGCCCTGTAATAATTCTGTTTTTGGTTCAGAACCCTAAAAATTACAAAAACACCATTTTTAGGACCATCCCTTTATTCTCGTAAAACCAAATAGCCTTAAAATTTTATATCCAAAAATAAAATCGAAAGTATTAATAAAACGGAAATAAAAACACTGACCCAGAAGGGTTGACCGTTCATCTTTAAACATACATATTGGATTTTATAGACAAGATCCTTCGCTAAAAAACCTCCAACGATCACGTATGCCGGCGATTCGTATCACTTGGAAATAAAAGAATGTCCACTTAGAGTTTAAGAAATATATCTTCCCGGTCCCTTAGGCAATTCCCTTATAAGCTATAAATCCAGAATCAAACGGTAAGACAAAAAGAACGACCAATATAAATAGGGATTTAGAGAAAAGCCATGGTTGGTATCATCCCTTGTATTTTTAAAGATATCTAAAATTAGGTTTTGATCGATTTTTGCGCAAAAAAGGTGTCATAAGCGAATTTTGTTTAGTTTTGGTCATTAAGGAAGATTTATGAGCCGTTTTACACATACAAAAATTCTAATGTTAATGACGAAAATAATCACCAAAATTTTGATAAAAGATTTTAGGTAATAATACATTAATTTTTGTTTCATCATAATAATAAATTTTAGTAAAATTATTGCTATAATTCTCGTGATGCATAAACACCTGTCAATAAATTGGTTTTACACAACATAAAAAAGTCGAAAATTCAATAATGGAAAATAGTATATTATTTTATATGGAAAAAAAGCCATGAAAAGTAACGTTTCCTTCAAATAAAATATGCTGTTTTTTCTTTAAACGCCTCACTCTTTTTAATAGTAATAATTTAAAGATTGGTGGGCTCGCAAGATCGCAAAGCGGCTTAGACGGGTGTCGGTGAATCTATCTATCTATCTATCGTAGCATGGTGAGTTCTGTTAGTGGTAGGAATCTCATGTCATTTAAGTCCAGCTATGCCGTTCCTAGACATTTCCCCCTGATGTGCCCTAGTGCTGGGCAATCTCTAGGTATATGTATGGCGTCCTCTCTTTCCTCTCCACGCCATCTACATGTACTTGTCTCACTTTTTCCTATCTTGTTGAGATAGTGTCTGTTTCTACAATGGCCTGTCAGTATGCCTGTCAGGTTTCTCATTTGCACCCAATTGAAGTCCTTTATGCTCATCGGTAGGTCTTTTCATAGGTCTTCCCCAATAATAGCCTTTGATTATCTGGCTTTTGTCTTTTTCCGGTTCTCATCAAACCGTTTCTCTATCCATGTTGCTATCTCTGCCATATCCGTGTTATAGAAGATTCCCTTAGTGTATTCAGGTCCATTGTCCTCAGCTTTTGAATTGGCGAGTTTGTCAGCCATTTCATAACCCGGGATCCCTTTTTGTCCAGGGTCCCATTGCTGGGTGACTCTGGCGGTTTTCGTTAGTTTATTATTTGCTTCCCGACATCTATTCGTAAGTTCTGATCTGTGCACTGTATTTGTTAGCGCCCCGATCGCTGCCTTACTGTCAGTACATATGGTTATTTTTCCCCTGTATCTTTTGTTAAGTCAATATTCTATGGCTTTGGTTATTGCCATAACTTCCGCCTGAAATACGGTTGCATATTTTCCCATTGTTCCATAGAACTTGTAATTCGTTTTTCTACATAGAAACCGAAGCCTGTGCAGCCTCTTTTCCTCGAGTTATCTGTTTAGACAACTGTTTCTTCGCTTCCACAACTAACCACAGCGTTTGTGAGCCTAGTCATCCGCCGATGCCATGTTCATCTTGTTCATGAGCTCTGGGTGGATTACTGGGGGGATGCTATTCTGCTTTATCGAAAGAGCCACAGTTCTCACTTGGCCCATGATGTCACAGTGCCCCCCCCTCATCCTCCACCTTAGTCTTGGTGCCTCTGCCCTTGCTGAGGCCTTGATCATTATATGGAGAGGTGGGAGCCCCGTAATAACATCCAGCGATTCCGTCGGAGTAGTGGATGCTGCCGCAGTTATTCCTCTGTGTCGGTAAATAGTTGCTATAGTAATATACCATAAAGCTGTCAGTGGACACTGTCAATAATAATATATTTTTTTAAATTGTGTCACCGATTGCGTTTTTATTCCGTATTGATAAGCATTTATTAAGTAAGCACATTTAATATTTAATTGAGTAATAAATAAAAATTTTAGTTTTGCTTACAGTTTAATAAATATTGAGTTGTTGACGCTTGTTTTGTTGTTTGTTTCTATCAATGTTGCTATGATAACACTTTTCCTTCGACGGCGGAAAAGTGAAAAGTTAAGCTCCGGCGGAGGAAAAATAAAATTTTGCGGTCGCCTACACAGTCGAGAACCTAATGACGGATTTATTAAAGTTTAAAGAAAAAAGCTTTTTTTCTGTTCTTTACTTTAGGTGTGACACCCGTGAACAAAATATTTTTACAATAAAAATACATATTTTTATTTTCTTAATAAGCTTGCTTGCAATGTATAACGCTGTTGGAAAAAAGCTGCAAAATTAACTTAAACTATGACACAACAAATTAAATACCTTAATAATTGGGTAGTAACTAATAAGATTAGTCACGTTTTTCTTTGTAAGGTAATCTGGCAATAAAAATAATGAGGAACTCTTTGACGACTTCTTTTTGGCATCAAATGAAAGTTGTAATTTTAGGTTTTATAAAATATACTAAATCACTTTCTACTTAAAAATGCTAATTTTATATAGCATTAACATAATACTATGTCATATCGGCAGTTACCTAGGTTAGCTATTAAATACCTTTAAAAAATAAAGTAAGTGTAAATTAAACAAAAATACAATTAAATTAATTTAATTTTTTACTTAAACCCTACCTAGTGCTTGAAATATTTCCAGAAATTTTCCAAAGGAACACATTTTTGGAAAATTCTCACTCGTCTGCGACTCGGAAGAATTATCTAAAAATATGTGTGACTAACAAAATATTTCTAGGCATTAATTCCAGGACTCGGGGGATCATTTCCTCACCCAAACAAGGAAGAAAATTAAGATTTTCTGGAAAGGTACTAAAAAAATACGCACTTCATTTTGCTGTTGGCCTCCCAAATATCGCTTTTTACTTAAAAAGGCTGAATTAATTAAAATCTGAATTGTTTTCAGCTACCTTACAGAAGTTAAAACATCGTAATAAAAGTTACCAACAGACAGATACATATTATGACAGTAAACTCAGCAGGATTCAAGTCCGAAGACTTAGGAATCCTGGTTTAATCTAAACAGTTTAATAAAACTCGCCTCTGATATATAGCACGATGCTGTGCGGCATGGCGTCTTAAGGACCTTCAAGGGTCCTCTAAGGACAACGGTCTTAGGGGAAAAATATAGCCTAAATGAGTTCAGATACTTGGAGTATAAAATTTGCTAAATGTTTTAGAAGAAATACATTTTTTTAAATCCAAAGTAGTGGTATAAATTTCTTTTTTAATAGTGTTTGATGTTTGCTTGTTACAAGAAGCTCAGCATTAACATAAAAAGCTAGATGCCTCGTTCGGTTCCGAGAAAGCTTACGCACTTAAACTATATGTATCCTAATTCCGTTCATATCATCGAAGAGTTCTAAGTTTTCTTAAAAGTGTAAGACAATGTTATGGTTTTAATAACACTTAAATTTCGGACTTCCATTGTCTTTATTTATTAATTGATACACAACGTTTCGGTTAGTGATGTATCTCCAACCGTTTCAAGTGATAACTGGTTATCACTAACCGAAACATTGTGTATCAATTAACAAATAAAGACAATGGAAATCCGAGATTTTAATGTTGTTAAAAAGAGCAAATCTTTTGAACAGTCTGGGATGATACATTCCATAAAAAACTTTCTTTCTACGGTCTCTCATCTGAACCTGGTGCTCGTCAATGTTCTCTTTAGTCAACGTACATCTGTAGTTTAAGAAAGGTACTTTTCTAGCTTTTATAAAATTATTGTAAGGGATTCCCAGGGCTCAGTACTGCTAGCGTCTCTTCTTCTTCTTCACCACAACGATCTACTAATACCACGATCAATCTCATTTATAGTTTTGCTGAGATAGTACTCTTGATTTCCAACATTAGTTTCTAAAGTCAGCCTCTAAGCATGAAATGGAAAACAAGAGCAGGGTAATATTTATTAGTTAGGTATTAGCGCAAAATCTTGTCCTGTTTTATTCTTAAAAACAATGTTTCCGCTTTTGCGCAAAAACTTAGCATTTATTCATGAGCGACCAAGTTCAGCCAAAGAATCATTTATAGACAAATTTTTAAGTTCTATTATTTAAAAAAGAACCTAAAGTAATGGTTTTATAAAATATATTTTAAAAATTCTACTTTTAAGTTTGGCGCCACTTATTTGTTTTGATGATAGATATCGTTATTGACTCATCATTATCTAGGAATGATCATAAAGGCTTTTCTACCATTTTATAATTTAAAATGAAACGTGAGTACATGTTTCTCTTAAAAAATATACTTATGGTAAGCCAAAGGCTAAATGCTTACATATTGCATGTGAAAAAATTATAAAAAAAACAGTTATTTGAAGCCGGTGGGTAATATCTTACAAATCCCCTTAAAAGAAAAGCCTTTGATGTCTACTCACATTTATTTCGATATGACAAAAATGACTACCTTAAATCATTATTTTACGATTGCTTTTTACAAAAAAGATAAGAGATGACCACCTTACGGTTACAATGACAAAATTGAGAGCAGAAAATGTAATCTGCTCAGGTGTCTATATCTTATGATACGTCTTAGTGATGAATTACGTTCATTGCAGAAAATTCTTAACGGTTTAATTTAGGGTCCAGAGACTGCGAGTTGTATGACATGTCTATATGACATGTTGTGTTGCGTTCAGTTAACACGGCAATTAAACATCTCCTAATCAGGTTCGTAGCTTTAAAAATACACACTAAAACTGAAAAAACCTAAACTCTAAACTCATGAAAATAAAGGAATGAAAGAGCAAACTTGGGCAAAATATTTAAAGTAATATTTTCTTTGCTAATAACTTAAAATTTTAAATATTTTTATTAGTTATCAAAAAAGTAAATTAGATTTTAAAGGCAAAATCAAAATTGACGCTTATTTCCTGAATAGTTTGTATTGTCCATGAAATAATGAGGTTCAAACGCAATTATTTGCAATTAACTTCCAACTTG
>JAHBCN010014761.1:0-22014 GCA_019359885.1 Listronotus oregonensis
TAAAAGGACCCCTGATAAGTTTATATTTTATAATATTGGTCAGCACCATAATCTAAAGTCAAGCAATGTCGGACGTAGTTAGTACTTAGATGGGTGACCGCAGATGGGTGACCGCTTGGCACTTGGTGCTAGACCGGAAGTAAAATCTAATTCGGACCTTAAAATTCTCCCATAAGAAATACATGGAAAATGACGAAATTTATTCCAGAACCGGCATAGCTTATCTACTTGTGTGAAATTTATTTAAATGCAAAACTTTAGGCCAATATTCTGATATATATAGGGTGGCCGGCCATATTTTGACCCATTTTAATCGAGAATAACTTTGGAACAAATAAAGGTATGAAGATGCGGTTTCTGCAGATGCACTTATATTTCTTTAAAGTTTATTCTCGTACCTTCACGATTTTATTGTGACATTCCATTAGCTCAAAAACAAAATGGCCGATTTTCCATTATAGGACAACTATGTTATTTTAAATGGAACACCCTGTATATGTTTCTATATTTTCAAAATTTAATCTTTCCCCTTTAAAAAAATGTAACACAAGCTATGGTTATCTCAAAAAACAACGTATTTATTGACCTTCGAAAAATTGACTGCATGTCGACCAACAATATTATTTAACAATTAAAATTTGCTTCATATGTTACAAAAAAAAAGGATCGCCAACAACAATAATTATTTTTTAAAAAACTACTGTAAATGTTGAAAATGCCTTCCGCCGACTTCGACGCACTTATTTAAATTCGAAAAAAACTTATTAAAACTATTGACTAAAAATTCTTCAGGAATATTTTCTATTATGTTTCGGATATTAATTTTTAATTGCTCTAAATTTTGGGAAGTGGACTATAACACCTCTCTTTCACATATCCCCACAGAAAAAAATCTGGAACAGTCAAATCTGGTGAACGAGGTGGCCAGGAAATAGGGCCTCCTCTTCCAATCCACCGGTTTCCAAAAACGTTGGTCAGTGAATCCTTGGTAATGTTAGCATAATGTGGTGGAGCCCCATCTTGTTGAAAATAGACGAAATTCAATAGATTTTCTTCTTGCAATTGGGGATAAAAAAATATTTCCAGCATATCAACGTAAGTCCAAGAGGTTACAGTTGGTTCATGAAAAAAAAATGGCCCATAAATTTTTGCTTTGACATACCACACCAGACTGTGACTTTTGGCGAATCTCTAACGTGTTCGTTATATTGTCGAGGATTTTCTGTTGCCCAAAACCTGCAGTTATGCTTATTTACTTTTCCATTGAGGTGAAATGTGGCTTCGTCTGACATTATTAGTCTATCCAAAAAATGTATATTGTTCCTTACTAAATTTTGAATTCTCTGGCAAAATTCCACCCTTTGTGGAAAATCAGTTTCTTTTATTTCTTGTAACATTTGAATTGTGTATGGCTTTAATTTAAGTTCTTTTTTCATGATTTCTTGTACTATAGTTTTAGGAATATGGACTGAACTTGAGATTTTTCTTGTTGACAATGTTGGATCTTCCTGAGTTATCTCCAGAATTTGTAACGTTTTATTTAGCAAATTCTCATTGTTTACTAATTTCTTTTTACGGGCTAAAGACCCTGTACTCAGAATTTTCTGTACCAGATTTTAATTGAATTTTTGTGGGTGGAGCTTTATTAAACATGTTTCTAAATCTTCGCTGGGTTTCTTTTACTGATTTGGTTTCGGCAAACATAATAACACATTTTCCTTTTTCGCTTAACGAGAACATTTTGCGCTTCCTAATTAAAATAACTTGTCAAAAATGACCAACAATGGCTGACAATGAGGCTTGTTGCTGTTATGGAAACGAGATAACTTTGTTTCCACAGGCGACTTTTCAAAAAATCCTTTTAAAATAATATTCCTATCGATATACAGTCAATTCTTTGGAGGTCAATAAATGCGTTATTTTTTAAGATAACCATAGCTTGTGTTAAATTTTTTTAAAGGGAAAAGATTAAATTTTAAAAATATTGAAACATATACAGGGTGTTCCATTTAAAATAACAAAGTTGTCCTATATCGGAAAATCGGCCATTTTGTTTTTGAGCTAATGGAATGTCACATAAAAATGGTAAAGATACGAGAATAAACTTTAAAGAAATATAAGTATATTTGCGAAAACCGCATCTTGATATCTTTATTTGTTCAAAAGTTATTCGCGATCAAAATGGGTCAAAATATGGACGGCCACCCTGTATTTAAAATCCGACGTTTTGCTCTTGGTAGATATTTTCGAAAATTTCAGAGATGTATGTATGAATGTTTATGGTCTAGATCCGGCGCAGTATTATACGGCTCCCGGTTTATTGTGGGATGCCGGAACTAGGGCTTGTAAAATTGAGCTGGAGCTAATTACAGATATTGATATGATACACTTTCTGAAATGCGGTATTCGTGGCGGGATCAGTCAGTGTAGCGTCAGAAAAGCAACTGCGAACAATAAATTTATACCAAATTACAAGGCTGCTAAACCTAGCTCTTACATCTTGTATCTGGACGCTACCAACTTATATGGTGCAGCCATGTCTCAATATTTACCAACTGGTTACTTTAAGTGGATGACTGAGGATCAAATTCAAAATTTCGATTAAAAAAATGTTGCGAAAAATTCAAACACCGGGTATTTTTAGAAGTAGATTTGGAGTATCCAGAAGATTTACACTACCTTCATAACGAGCTACCCTTTTGTCCAGAGTCCATCGCTTCGCTAAAGTCAAAAAATTAAAATATTACCAAATTTATTCCAAATTTAAATAATAAGTCTAAATATGTTATTCATTATCAAAATTTGCAACAATATTTAGATCACGGCCTTAAGCTAACCAAAATTCATCGCGTACTAAGTTTCGATCAATCTCCCTGGCTTAAAAAAAATATTGAGTTAAACACGGCATATAGAAATAAGGCTAAAAACAAGTTTGAAAAAGACTTTTTCAAATTAATGAATAATGCCGTGTTTGGAAAAACGATGGAAAACGTGAAGAAAAGAGTCGACGTAAAACTTGTCACCCACTGGGAAAATATTGGTAAGAGATAAGGGGCAGAAGCGCTGATTGCGAAACCGCACTTTAAAAATGTTGCAATATTTAACGAAAATCTGGTTGCTATCCAGATGCAAAAACAAAAAGTCACATAAAATACATTAAACCAAAATATGGCAACAATGCGACCAAAACAACAGAAAATTTCTATGACGATGTTCCTGTAAATGAATCAATACTTGGTAAAATGAAAGATGAGTATGCAGGAAAAGTCGTGTGGGAATTCTACGGAACCGGGGCGAAAGCATATTGTGTAAATGTAGAAGGTCAGTTGACTAAAAAGGCTAAAGGCGTTCCCGACTACGTCACCAGAAAAATCTCTAACGCTTGAAGATTATAAGTTAGCGGTAGACGTAGAGAGAACGCAAATACACCGAGAAATGTCGACTTTCCGTTCACATTTACATAATATGTATGTCGAACTGACAGATAGGGTGGCGCTGTCTTACGCGGGCGACAAGCGCTTTATTATACCCGATTCCGAGTACACGCTTGCTTGGGATCATGGGGATCAGATATTATATGAAGAACCAACGGAGATTTCATAAGCAAAAGACTGACCACGGCAGCTATCTTTATTTTAATTTCTTTTGGCAGCAGAACCTTTATTGGTTTATTAGTTAGGTAATTTATTTATTTTAGGTAATTTATTATTATTTTATTATTATGTGTTTATTTTATGTAATTTATTATATTTTTGATAATATATTATATTTTAAGGTTTATACTAATGTAAATGTATTAAACTTATGTTTTGATTATTTAAACTTATGGTTTCATGTTTTAAACTTATGTTTTCATGTTTTAAACTCATGTTTTTATGTATTAAACTTATGTTTGGATGTTTTAAACTTATATTTTTATGTTTTAAACTCATGTTTTCATGTTTTAAAGTCATGTTTTGATGTTTTAAACCAATGTTTTCATGTTTATTATATGTATGTTTTTGTACTTTATATAATAAAAAAGGCATTACCAAAACTGTTTGTTTTATTTCAATCTATGATATATAGGAAATAAAATAAAGACTATAAAGAACTAGTATAAATCAATTTTTGGTTTTAGGTTAGGGAGATAAAAACAAAAAATACCATTAAATTTCTTTATTTAAATCATACAATTCATGTACACATGCGATTTAATCAATAATATTTCTGAAGTATCTAAGTACTATGATCACTAATAACCATCTTACGACTTTCCCCTTTAAACCTATAAGCGATATCGTTCTCTCCAATGTGTACATGTATATCACACCATCCGCTGTGTACATGAATTAGAAAAATATTTAAAAATTCAGGTAACTGAATAATTATTGTTATATAGTAGACGACTAACGGATGCGGAGAGCTTTCGATAATTATTCCCAATCACGAACGATTTACGACATCAGTCGTAGTCGGCCGAAGGTATTGATGGGAGAGGAATGGTTTTATTTTCAATTTGTAGGTATACTTTTAATGATTTATTATGCCTGAAATATAATTGGGATAAATAAAAAGCCGCTTTAACTAACCAGAACTAACCATGACCGCCCTCTCTGGCTCCACGGGAAACGGCCTGAAAGAGCGGTCTTGGTTAGTTCTGGTTAGATAAAGGTTCTTTTTATTTTCCCCAATTATATTTAAGTCGTGATAAATCACCAAAAGTATATTTTTGGGTCAATTTGACATGTTGTTATACGATTTCTGTGGGGTGGGTATAACGAAAAAGGTCCAGTAATTCACATTACACACTAGTACGTAAAGTAAATACCGTATAATTTAAACATTTTTTGCCAAATTACTATTATAATTATTCCATTATCAAACATAGCTTATGACACTCGGTATATTAATATGCTAATTGGATATTTAGGTTTTTAATTTCTGATATATATTTCATAAAAAATCGATCCCAAATAAAAAATTAAATAAGTTAAATAGCGAAGTGGTCCGTGCGTAAAAAAAGACTAACTTTACACACTTTCTCGCATAAATAAGTAGTTTTAATACTATTTTGTATTGGTGATGATTTGATGAAAGATGCACTCATTTAATTTTAGTATTTATTTATTTTTTAACGAACATTGTAATTGTGTTGTTAAATTGTTTGGGATTTTTCTATAATCTAACGTAATAAACAATATTAAGACGGTAGTTAGTTAGTCGGCAACTAACCACCCAACAGCAATCGCGCCAAGGCATTCTCGTCGAGTTCGGGACTCTCCGCATCCGCTAGTTAGTAGACGTACTTTATACTGATGAAATTGTATCTTAATAACATTACTAATTTCATAAATTTGAGCTGTAACAAGTCTGTTTGGTTCTGTATCGCTTGGAGTTGCATCTCCCCACTCCATTAAACTTTTAAATTCTTAAAAGCCTCTAACAACAACTTTTTCTCCTGATAAAACTTAATATCTTTCTTTAGTTTGTTGAGGTTATGTAGATAAATTTCTAAACTAACTTTTAATTCGGCTGCCTTAGACATAAACACTTTGATGGATAGATGATTAATGAATGTAGGGAAACTACAGCGTAAGTATAAAAACTCAACTTATTATTAATCATAATTTATTTGCGGTAAAAGACTTAAAATATTATATACAATATAGTAGCATTTCTAACACTGCATACACATATAAATAAACTATGAAATCTTCAATTACTTTAAGCAATATCTAATTTCGGAACAATGCCGGAAGTAAATTCTAAATTAACAATATTTGGTAAGTTATATTCTAATCTAACAATATTTTTATAGTTCATCTCGGTAAAGATTTTAACTAGGAAATCTTCTTTCATGTGACCTTTAACATATATCGTGTCAACGAGCTTCATAGAGTATCGAATAAATTACTTCATAACGGGTCTCTCCATAACCATAACGGATTCCATGATGCTTTTTAAAAAGATAGTTAATTTGACGTTGATGATTAAAACTCAGTTCATGAAACGGTTTGATTGGTTTAAAAACATAACTCCACATTTTATGTCCATCGTAGATAGCAAGTTCTTTAGCGGTAAATTCAGGAATACTATATTCTTGAACATCAACTTGGTTGTTAAAGTACTGAATAAGAGAGAGGTTTTAGGTGTTAATTTATAAGAGTTCTCTAACCATACCAGTTAATGCCTGATATTCAAGAACACGATCGTGAATAATTAGACAAAAGGCTCGTGAGTCCTGAGAAAAATTTTCAGAACTTTGAAACTCTAATTTAACATCAACGGTGTTACTTTTTAAAGCTTCATTTTGCTTAGAACAATCGATTATGAAGAGAGCTCTCCTAGCAAACATTGTAACTTCAAGAAGTGGTTCGCTTAATTGCTTACTCAGATAGGATTTTTGAAATTCAGTATACATCCGATAGGCTTCGGTAAATTGTCTATTTGCAAAATTAAGATTCATTGCTTCGTATGGGTAAGATTCGAAATTTAAATATAACTTGATATCGGTAATGTCTAAATTATCAAGATAGGTACAGTCGCCCAAAAAATTATCTTTTCGATTCTTCATAAAAAAGACAACGACATATCGGGCTCGTTCTGCCATTGATTTAACGGTCCAGATATATCTTTTTGTAGTTCTTAAAGTCGGTAATTCATGAAGCTCCCAATAATATAATAAATATCGGTTTATTTTTAGAAATATCGCCTAAAAGACTTAATTTTACAGCATCACTTGGATAAATATGTCTAACTTTTAACTCGATAGTGTCAAGTGTTATAGTAGCCTTTTTAGTAGGATTTTCTACCGCAGGCGCCGTTGTAAAGTAACAATTATAATCATGCCTAGAACGAACTAATTTAATTTTCTGTCTTCCCATAAAAACATGTTTGTAGTCGGCAAACACGCCTAGTAAAAAGCTAAGTGGAATACGTAAACTGAATTGTTTTTCATCCAAGGTTTTAAGCGTTCCGCTAGGCCAGTTCCATCCAGCCATAGCTTTACTCTCTGACTCGTTTAGACAGAGCATGCTCTTAACCGTGCTTACAATGCCAGGATCTCGAATTCTTTCAATTTCTCTACCATTAATTTCATAGGAAATTGATTCAAAAAGAAAAGCTCCTACATTATTAGTTTAGGTGCAAGTGCCCTTTTTGGTAGCATCTGCTTCTTCCTCGAATTTCCCCTCAATGTAAAGTTCTGCATTGCTCATATCAAGAAATACATCCGGTTGATTAATAACAATTTCAATCTCGTCGCTGTGGTTAAAAGATTTGGTAAAAGGATAATAAGTGTGCCAATCTTCACGAATGACAGATTCATCACTGTTTCATTGCCACGAATACCGCGTTTCAGAAAGTGCATCATATTAATATCTGTAATTAGCTCCAGCTCAATTTTACAAGCCCTAGTTCCGGCATCCCACGATAAACCGGGAGCCGTATAATACTGAGCCGGATCTAGACCATAAACATTTATACATACATCTCTGGAATTTTCGAAAATATCTGCCAAGAGCAAAACGTCGGATTTTAAATATATATCAGAATATTGGCCTCAAGTTTCGCATTTAAATAAATTCCACACAGTCCAAACACGCTTGTAATCGTCTTTACTAATGTCTTTTCTTTTTAGCTTGTTAAAGAAATCTTAAAGCGGTGGTAGTTTGGTGTCGTCTAATTTTAAAAAATCGCTAACATACGAATATGGAAATACGCACTACAGTCGAATTAACTAAAATTCTTCTTCGTCAGGAAAATACTTTCTGACTTCGCCACAATGTTCCGGTTTTAAATTTTGCTTAATTTATCTAGACCACTTGCCATAAATCGAAAACTGTCCAAAAATAGTTTTAAATATAAATTTTTTGCTCACGACCTTTTTCTACTTCGAAGCTATCAACCAAGACATGTTTGGTAAAGGAAATATACCGGTCTTTGTTTTGGGCGATAATATCTAACTTTTCTTCATAGATAGCCAACTGTTTAATCAACAGATGACTATCGAATCCAAATAAGTTATGGAAAAAGGTTGGTACAAATTTTGGAACTTTGTAATTCACATTACAAACAGAGTGAGCTGGACCCCGATAAAATCCCGTTAAATGACAATAATATCTCACTCTTTCATCTTCTTTATTAAATGGTCTCTAGCATATATCGCCGTTAACTGCTGTGTTAAACTCAACCTGCTGTTGAGACGTTAGAGAGATCATATGCTTGGTGATTTTTAAAAAGTCGTTGTAGAGTCGTTTACAATCATTCTCCAACAACTCTATAAACTTTTTACTAGCGTCAGTACCCCTATAAGTCAAAAACAGATGATGAGTCGTCGATAGAACATTTAATATAGTAGGAAAAAAGAGTAAGGAATATGTTTATGTGTTTTAATTGTATACGATTCATCAGGGTTCAGTTCATTTTCCCCTCTCTCAATGGGCTTTACAACAGTTTAAAAATCAGCATAAACAACAAAAGGTGCTTTAAATTTTATCTCGAAATTTTCAAATTTAAGTATATTCTCAGGAACGTCTTTACCATATTCCTAGCGTAAATTTGTTGTCGGTAATTTAACCACAACATGGTTACAATCATAAGCCTGATGGGCTTTAAGCTAATCTTCGGAATAAAAATATATTAACATCCATCGCATTAATACTTTGTATGTCCATATTTAGATAATTGACTTGAGATCAGCCTAGACAAATTTCTTATTAGACAATAATGTTAATTTACATGATCTTATCTAATCTAATGACTAATAAGTTAACATGTGTAGGTTTTCGAGATCTGGTAAAATACAAGGGACCAACAACTTCAATACTATTTTTGACATTTTCGAAAACCTTTTCGAGTCCGTACACATTGACAGCAATATTATTGAGTTGCTCAAACTTGTAAGCATTTACAAGTTTAAACGGAAATTCCATTCCTGTAAAATCCAACTCGTTCTCAAAAGGTAGATAGTTCGCGACTCTATTTGCATTTTGAGTCGAATGAACTGGATGCAGGTGAGCTAGGACTGACCACATAAAACATTTTTCATCATGATTTTGAATGTTAAGAACAGCTTTCTTTGCTTTAATCTCTTTGGTTAGCGGTATGTACGAAGAAGCCTTCATTGGGTTGTACTTATTTATGTTTATGTCTACATGGAGAAGCTGCTGCAAGGCCCAACCGGTAAAAAGAAAAAATTATTGAAATACATGTTTAAACCAGTTAAAACCTGCAAATAAATGATGAGTCATAGTGGGCGCGTTAAAATCGACAAATAAATGAGTCATGAGATTGTTTGAGAGTTAAAGCTTGTTAATGGCTTGTAAATAATAAGATTACTCACCACTATCTTTTTCTAAAAACTCCAAGGTCTTCTTGTCCACGATGGAGACAAAATGCCCAAACAGCTCCTTCAGGTCCGTATTCCCGTTCACCACCAGAAACTTGGTGTTGAAGGACTTGACCTCAGCCACCTCTTTTGTCTGCAGAAGGAAGCGGCCGAAAAGCTCCACACCGACCTTAAAACTTTCAACATTTTGAATCTGTTTCCCCACCAACTTGACGAAATTGGTGTTAAGTTTTTTCATAAATTTTTTCACGTTGGTGGGGTCCTCATTAGATGTTAATCGGTATGTCGCAATCCGGTTCCTAAACGATGTTCTGATTAACTGGATTTCTGCTTCCTCCTGCTCCACGCAACATTTCGTCCTATGCTGAAGGGTGCGCAAATGCCCTGGGTATTTGGATAATGGGATATCCATATTGCACACCCCGCAATGTTTAGTGGCTGCTGATGTCGATGGGTCTGCAACAATAATAATAACTAATAAGTCTGTTTATTTAAATGTTAAGAAATAATTTATAAAATAAAGTTAGAAATATTTTAAACTTACCATTTTGGAGGTCAAGTTTCGCTTTCTTAGTCGTCATGGTGAGTGGGGCTTCGTCTTGTCTTTTGGGGGCTGGGTGTCTCTCACGATGATGGCATTGGAGCGCCCCCTCGGACTTAAAAATGGCCCCACGCTTGTCGCAGACCTTGACTGACAACAAGACTTTTAATATCGGTGTTTATGCCTTAATATCTATAATCTAAATAAATTTTAACCTGATTCGGAGAGTTTGGCGGTGGAGACGTACTTTCCATCATGATTACGATTTTAGTCGTAGAACTCTCACAACCCTTCTATTTACATTTTTTTTTTAATTTTGAAATAATTCCAACTAATTTTCTTTTTCTGTTTTGGGATTAATTATTCTTAATATTTAACACTAATTTAAAAATTATATCTAGATTTCAAGTACGTTAATTTAAAATTTAAAAATATTTTGCTATTTTTATTTTTCCGAAGTCAGCATTTTTCCGAAGTTAGCCTATATTATTACAAGTTCTTAAAAACTACAGGGTGAGCCGCTAGAGCTAGGTATAATTTGTGTCTTGCTAGTTTAAAAAATAATGGTTTGCTAAATATTACCTGTTTTTAAAGAGTAAATAATACAAAAATCTTACATTTTTTTCTGTATATTAATTTGTTTAACTTACAAAGTGTTATAATGTAAAATAAAAATACATGGTAAGCTAAAAAATAATATTTTATAGGCTAAATAATATTTTTATTAAATTTTCTTTGATTTTAGGTAATATGGGATTAAAATAAATAAAATAAATTTTAGGTAAAAAAAATTCAAAAATCATATTATTGTAAAAATATTTTTTTTACTATTTTAGAATGTAATTTTTGATCAAAATCACATTTTAGTTTATATCTCCTTTATTTTTAATTTTATCAAAAATTTTTATGTAACTTTTTTACTATTTTAGAATGAAATTTTTGATCAAAATCACATTTTAGTTTATATCTCCTTTATTTTTTATTTTATCAAAAATTTTTATTTAACTTTTTATATGGACAATTGTAAATTTTTTTCGGTATATTATTTTGTTTTTATCTCCTCTAATTTCTAAAATATTATTAATTTTGTTTTAAATTCCAAAGTAGGGATAGATGGGGCATTCACCATCATCCCGATCCGGATCAGACGTTTATTTTAAAATCTCTAGTTTAAAACATTAATTTATGTTTTAAACTAGAGATTTCGGAATAAACGTCTTATCCGGATCGGGATGATGGTGAATGCCCCATCTATCCCTACTTTCCAATATCTCAAAAACCATTAAAGCTATACAAAATTTTATTTAACAAAAATTATGCACTTTTACAAAATCATTAATTTAAGTTATGTAACTTTTTTGTATAAATTTAATACTCTTTAGTTATATTAAAAAAAAATCAAGTTTTTAAGACTATTTTAAGTGATAACTCAACTTTTTTACTTTGTTATTCCTCCAATCAAAATTTTTTGGAAAACTTAAAAAATATTAATAATTTTAATTTTTGGTTATACCGGGTGGTGCGTCGCCGAGCGGAACATAGGAAATCCCATGTAAATTTTAAGGGGGTTAATTATTGGCTCTCCTGTACATTTTACAAAGAAATGTTACATAACTCTTTGAAGAGACCAATCTGACAAACCCTTGTGCCAAGATTTAAAATATTTTAATAAGCAAATCTTGAATTATTCAATTAAATGTTGTTGCAAAATTACCAAATTTTTGGTTCAGGTAAAACCAAACAGACACCAGCACACAAGTTGTTATAAGGCTTTGTCAAATCTGACGTACAGCCAAATACAAGGATTTTTTTTTGTTTTATCAATCTCACAACCATTACATTTAAAGTAAAAGACACGTTAACATTATTTTTTTATCAAACCTTTTATTTAATGTAACAATTAAGTTTAACTTATAACAATTATTACTATCGATCTTTAAAAAAATAATTTTATCATACTAGAATTTAATTAAACTAATAGCAGTAGTTGAAATATTTTAAGTTATTTTCCCATCAACTCTATCTGGTCCGTTTTAACAATTAAACGTATTGTCAGTAAATTCGAGTCCAAAGCCATCGCAATAAATAATTGTAAATGTTTTACCCAGAAGATCGAAAAGAGATTCAAAAGAAGACAGAACTGAACTCTTAATATTTTACTAGGTGTGAAAAGATAAAATAAAATAAAATACAATAACTTTTTTAAAAATAATAGAGAATTACATAAAAAAAATAATTAATCAAATGTTCAAATAACCCCCATTAACAGCTAAACAATATCATAACCGATCATAAAATTTATTTCTAAAGTTGCTAAGTTGATATTGCGAAATTTTATTACAATCTAACGAAATATCGTTTTGTAGCTGGTTTAGATTCTAAAAATTTAAACCTTTATAAATGACACTTTTTATGTAACCCCACAGAAAGAAGTCATTCGGTGTAAGACAAGTGACCTGGCTGGCCAAAGTATCCGGTACCGTGGACCAATAATATTACCGTTAAAAGCATTTTCTAGGTACTCTCTAACCATACGGGCATTATGGGCGGGGCAACCATCCATTTAGTACCAGATCATTTGATCTGCCCGAACAACTTCTTTCAAGGCAGGTCTCATATGATTTTGAAATAAGTCCAAATAGGTTTCTGATGCCAGGTTTATAGTCCATAAAAATGGGTCAAATGATATGGTGTCCAAAAACTCACGAATATTTGTTTTTTGGGGATATTGTGTCCGAGTATGAACAAAGCGATGTTTTTCTTGGCTCCAATACCGGCAATTCTGAACATTTGGTTCATTGTTAAGGGTGAATGTACATTCATCGGTAAAACAAATATGTCTTAAAAAATTCCTATCGTTATTTGCTCTTTCCATCATTTCAAAACAAAATGCCATTCTTCCCTCTTCACCTCCTTCCTGCAGCTCTTGATGTTTTTCTAATTTATACGAATAATATTTGTGTTTTTTCAAAGTGCGCAATACCGTTGTTGTATGTTTATTTTCCACTTGCCCAAGAACCCTCCTACTAACCATTTTGTTTTCCTCCACACTCAGTAGAATATTAAGATCTCTGTTCTCCATTTCTTCTGCTCTACTTTCGATATCCTGAGTTTGAACATTTACAATTGTTTATTACGGTACCTTTGGACTCGAACTTACTGACAATACGTTTAATAGTTGAAATGGACGGAATGGGCTTGGTGGGGAAATAAACTGAAAACATTTCAGATAGTGCTCTTAAACTGTTTCCCGCATAGTGCCACCTAATTATGGATACTTTATTGTCAATTGAATAATTTTTTTTTTTCAAATGCCGACTGAAACTGATTTATTGACACTTTTTCTTTTGTCAGGAACAATATTCATTTTACTGTGCCTGTTTGGTCTTACCTTAACAGAAAATTTGGTAATTTTGCAATTACATTTAATTTAATAATTCAAGATTCGCTTATTAAAATTTTTTGAAACTTGTCACGAGGGTTGTCAGATTGGTCTCTTCAAAAAGTTATGTTACATTTTTTCTGTAAAATGTACAGAGGAGCCAATAATTGACCCTCTTAAAATTTAGATTGGATTTCCTATGTTTTGCTCGGCCACGCACCACCCGGTAAAACATTTTTTCATAGCTGTTACAGTTTTCGAGATATTAAAGATTGTATAAATCACCACACACAATGAATGATTTTCTCTATAATGACGTCCCAATACATTTATTTATAAAATGTTATTAATTTTTTTATCTTTAAAATACTATTATACAGAACCTCGTATATACTGATTCACTTGCCTTAGTGGCCGTTTTACTATGTCGAGAATTTGATTATAAACATTTAGTAATAATTTTCGTTTATCTTCAAGCATATCTTTGCTTTTTAAGTTACCTCCCATGCTAAAATAAATAATGCCATCTTTTTAAAATCATTTTGTTTTATTTTAAAATCTTATTTTTGTCAGCAATTCATTAAAATAGTCTTATTGCTTAAATTTATTTCTATTTATTAAGTCAAAAGTACTTTAAAAATTGGTATAATTAAAATTTTTGGTATTGCTTTTGCGGTTCCTTCTAAAATCTGCGGTTAAAAGATTATTTAAAATCACTACATACTCGTATGTACAGTTGTTTTGACTTAATTTGTTAAATTAAATATTTTTAGTGGCAATTAGCAACCAACCCGCTAATAACAATTTCTTTTGGGTCTTTAAAGATATATGTTATCTTAATACATTTACCTTTTAATTACATTTGAACAAAAATACAATTACAATTAGGTATAAAGATGACTGGAGCAACAAGAAAATAATGTGGCCAATTTAAAGTCCTGAAGAGTTTTAAAAAAGTTTTACATTAATAATATAAATTCAGAATGATTGCGTTTGACATAAAATCTAGAATATGATGGTTAACTATCTAAAAAAATACATAATATTTCAACCAAAAAATAACTCAAGCATGCCATTGTCCAAAAACGGATTCCAAAAAACATAGTCCCAAACTGGTTATTTCTTAATTAATTGCTCAATGATTGTTTTTAAAAATTTAAATCTAAAAAATGTCTCCTTTAATCTTAAATTTAAATAGTTACATTGTAAACATGTTCATATTAAGGTGGCCGTTTCACCATGTTAAATCACAAGAAAAACATTATTGCCTTTTGGACCACTAGACTTCAAGACTTGCCAAATTAATAAAGGATCACCTTATAATTACCTAAATGTGCATGTACCTTTCACGTAAAGAAGTGGGTACAGTTACAAAAAATAGCTTTAATACGCTAAAAACAGTTTAAAAAGCACTTAAAAAATTAAAATTAAATACTTTCGTTACTAGAAATTTATTTCGCAATATAACGCTTAACTGTAATATATAGACATTCGGTAGTAGCACAGTAAAAAGAAATAATAGGTTTAATTTGCTCTTTTTTCTTAATGGTGGTATTTTTTGTCGTAAGAAATGTTTTTTTCCAAAATTGATATATTTAAAAACATGTACTTAAAAGAGCGACAGAAGACTGCGAATTACTCTGTAAGAGTAAAACATAGCGTCTCATAAGAAATCTACAAATAATCAACTTCCTGCAAGGTATTTTTGAATAGACGGCATACTTGAAAAGAACGGCTCGCCGTTGATGTATTCTAGATAGGCTTGTACTAGAAGAATTTTCACTTTATTTATATTTCCCTCGTTTTACCTATAATAAAAAAGTTTTTTTCGTAAATTTTAAAAAATGCTGGAAATGTTGTATTTAAATTCTTATTTTTGCTTAGGGTACATATTGTTGAGACATCTTAAACTAGTGGAAAAAATTAAACGCAACTTTAATTGAAAAAGTCTTACTGTTCAATTCTTGGAATATACAAATTTTCCCTGACTAATACCTAACTCGACTGTATTTTTAGCTTTAAAATTTGTTGCGATGTCCTTATGGCTTATTTTAATACGATAAATGCGCTTTGCTGGTAGATAAGTAGGTTTATATTTATTGTGTGTTTATATATTTTGTGTGTTATTGTCTTTTAATGCGCATATTGATTTAGTGAGAATTTATAGACTTTTGGTTTGTTTTGTTAGTTTTATAATATCTCTAGGTTAAAATATTTTTTCATACTTAGTGTTAGTGGCGTTCCATAATTTTGTCTTTATAAATTTTGTAAATTAACTATTTTGTCGCAATTGTATCGGGCTTTACCAGTACTGATAATTCACGAAAACAATGTTTCGGACGTAGGAGCAAAATCTTGATGAATACTGGATGGGAGGAAAACTGTCGTGAAAGTGTCGATCTTGGTGATAAAAACCAATCTGTTGAATCCACCGATACAGATTTAAGCAGCGATTAGAGGATCCGTCACCAAAAAAATCAAAACTATTTTTAACCTACCAAGCAAAACAAATTAGCCTTAATGTCTATAATAACCTTTTTTTTTATCTTGGGACAGTCCACGAAGGCTGATGCCTAAGTACTTACGTACCGTGGGTGTCTTCAGTGTGGTGAGAGGGAGTTTGTTCACACGGGACTTAAATTTTTGGAGATTGGGAGGAGAAGGAAAAACTTCTGCGGGCAGCAGGTTCCATAGTCTTGACACTCTAGGGATGAAGGAACGAAGAATGCGGGGCCTCTCTAACTGAACTGTAAAAGGATGCATAAAAGTTGCACTACGTCAAAAATATATATACTCCTAGATTAATTACCCCGGTAAAACCCCATATAACTCCTTAATGGCCTGGGTTCGAAGTATCGATATCAGACGGCGTTGGTGAAGAATTTCGTACTTAGACACATGGACGCTGCAAGCGCTAAAACCGCTATTCCAAAGCTTAGGAATCTACCTATTTTGAACAGAGATTACGGTTCGCCGCTTAGTACTAAAAATGACCGTAAGATGGTGCAGACAGATTTAACAGGGACGTTTCATCAAAGTCATTTTTGGCCATACCCTTTAAGCATATACCCGCCAGAGGCAGCCTTGCTTTGCGGGAGGGAAAGACGTTGTCGGCACAACATAAATAATATACTAATATGCTATTTATTTATTCTTGTAAAAGGGGTGTGTTAAAAAAACTATTATATTAGAATTTTTAAATAATACAGTAAACTATTGCTATTATTATACAATATATATATATATATATATATATATATATATATATATATATATATATATATATATATATATATATATATATATATATATATATATATATATATATATATATATATATATATATATATATATATATAAGTAGAGATTGCGGCCCTTCACCGCGCGGCTTGCGCAGGCAGACCGCCAGACCCCCTGACGTCGCGACGCCATGCGAGGCACCCGCCTATCACCTCGCGAACCACGCCCGATCCGCCACGCGTTGGGCAACCCGCCTATCGCGACCAACATGGTGTAGGAATCTTGGGCTTGGGATCTTTGACGTCATCACTTTTTTGAAAAATAATTAAAAAAAGTCCAGGGATTTGAACCAATGCCCGTTGTCCTTTTGCATCTGATTCCGACGTCTTAACCCATTCGGCCACGAAGGTATATTAAATAGTATTGGTTAAAATTTGTCCCAGTATTTTGGAATCTTAGGTTAAAGGTATTACATGTGGGGTCCCTCCGCTTAAGCCCGGGGCTTAGGCGTGGGGCACTACACCAGGAATCTTAACCTAACTATATATATTTATGTCACCTGTCAACAGGTATGTGGTTAAAAATATCGACACAAAATGGTGAAATAATTAAAGTAATAAAAATATTAAAGAGATTAGGTTAAACATACACCAGATAGGCACTTTCAAACTGCATAAAGCCGGTTCTCAGCTAAAAGCTACCTGTTTTGTAAGCAGGGATTACCACTTCGCTCATCAGCTCTAAAATCCTTAATAAGGACGTTCGAAGGCCTATATAGAAAATACTGCCTTGTGGGCATCATTCTAGAACATAGCACCGGAGTAATATAAAAAATAGGTCACTTACCAAGTCTTAGAAGTAGAGGTCCGTTTGTCAGCAAGTACATTTTAAAAAGGTTTAGTAGTTAGTATACGGTTTGATCAACAGGTGGCCGGCTTAACAGGGTATATCAAAACCTATTTGTAAAAAAAAAATTAGTCAGTACAAAAAACTAATTCGTTGTATGATTTAAAAAAAAAAACATTAAAAATGTGACAAAAAAATTGCCATTCCCAGACTTGTTATGAGGGTGGGAATCTATCTTTGTCTAGCTTGCCATGGTTGAGAACTGCTAACAGGTCGGCTCCTTGAACAGGGGGTGTAATAAGACCTATTTGTAACAAAAATTTGTCATAAAAAATAGATGATGAATTGCTTGCGCTAAAACCATTAATTTATTCTATTAAAAATCACTTATTTGTATCAAAAATTATAAAATTGGCATCACATGGTTAGTAATTAAATACCCCAATCAAATATCGACTTTAAAATAACGAAGAAAGATATATACAGGGTGATTTAAAAATATATTTTGGTAAATCAAAAAATTGAATAACTGGTTTTTATAAAATTAGCCAAAATATTAAGTATATTTACCTTATAGTAGTTTGCGTTTTGTTTGGTAACAAATTTTTCCCCCGTTTTAAACGGCGGAAACAGTCAAATTTTTTAATCTCTCTTAGAGTAAATTTTCAACTCGAGTCATAATATTTGGCAGGTTAAAAAATTTTGCCACAACACACACAAAGGGCTTCCAGTCGGACTTACTTTATGATTGTTTAATCATAAAATAGTTCCTTAACGAGGCTGCCAGACGTGAACTGATCCCTTAAGCGCACCTCATTTCGATTTTTATGGGCATAAAACGAAAATTTCAAAAACAACCCAAAAACCTGATATTTATACATTACAGTATGTTATATCTGAAATATAATATACAAAAATAGCAACTATATATAAACAAAATAATTAAATCTAGGACATGTGTTCCCATGTTTTTAAAAAGGTCTCGACTACATGAAAAGACATTTATTAAAAACATCTATAATATATATTCAATATAATAATTAAATCTAAGACATAGTGATATTCCCTGTTTTAAGGGTACAACTGTATGAAAGAGTAATATTAGGTCAAAAAACTAATAATAATCCATTTATGATTAAGATTAAAAAAACAAGTACTAATATCTAAAAATATTATTACATAAGCCACAACCTCCAAAATTTCAACACTCTTGAGGATGAATGCAGGTTTAGATTTAATTAATACACTATAATAATTAAATTTAAGACATAATTAACAAGCACTAATATCTAAAACATTATTACATGAACCACAGCCGTCTTCAATACCTTTCAAGAGGAAAGTAAGGCTTGTTTAATTTCTTGTTATATAAAAAAAAAGGGAAAAAATTACCATAATAACATCTAAAAACTGAAATTCTTAAACTCATTTTAAATTCTAAATGAGGGAAAAGTAAATTTTGTTTCTCCCAGCGCTTGTTGTAAAGAAATACTGAAGTTTTTAAAAAAAAAGGGAAAAAAGGGTTAAGAAAGCTAATTCGTAAATATTGTGTTTGTTAACCAAAATACCCGTAACCCCGGGTTTTTACAAGCCCTGCTAAAGGGGGTTTCCGGGGATAAATGTAAGTTGATTATTGCAAACAATAGTAAAATATTAAAAAAATAATTTTATTTCTCGGGTGGCGGACACCCTGGAAGTTGGGGCAACCAGCAGCTGTTCTGGGGGGGGTGCCACCCGGCGGAAAATTTTCTTTTTAATATTTATTGTAATTTAGAAACCAATATTGCCACGGTATTTTGTCGTAGCAAAAAAAAAAATTTTCAATAATTACAAAAGTATCATTTGAGAACATCAAATCAATAGCAATAATATACAGAAGGGTGTAGAGAATGTAGGCCCAAAGGACCTTATAGGAGTAACTTTTTCTTCAAAAGTTTTTCCAAAAGGTGTAGGCTGGATGCGGTTTAGACCCGCCAAGGATGTAAACCATGAAGATATTTGGGATGTGATAAGTCGCGTTTATCAATCTACGAAACTCAGCTGGGAAATTTAAATCGCTATAACATTGTGAATCTTACTGAGTCATATTTCTTAAAGCCACTAACGGTCAATAATTAATTGTTGATGATTTTAATATAGTTCTAGTCACAAAACAATCAATGTGGTCTTGCTATACACTGATAGCGACTCTCTCATTTTGCATGTTACAACAGAAAATTTCTATAACGACATGCGCGAGAACTTGAACAAATTCGATACGTCTAATTACTCACAGGAAAAGCCACACGGCGTTCCTGTAAATACTTCCATATTAGGCCGAATGAAGGATGAATATGCGGGAAAGGTTGTGTGGGAGTTCTATGGAACTGGGGCGAAGGCCTATTGCGTAAATGTAGAGGGAGAGTTGACGAAGAAGGCTAAAGCTTGCAGATACAGAGGAGGAAGAAGAATCTTTTAAAGAGCAGACTGTAAAGAAGTTAGAAGCAATAGTCGAATATATTTAAAATTAGATAATAAGTACGAATCACAAGATGACTTTTTATAACGAGTAAAGGGGCGAAAATATCAGAAAAAGATTATCCGCAAAAATTGTGGAATTTAAATGGAACCTTTGGAATTATTCGAATTTATTTAAAACGCGTTTACTTTTGGCGATGTTTTCGAACTTTAAGCTACTGCTCAAAAGACAATGGGCTGGATCCTGCACTTGCGTATACTCTGCCGGGTTACTCGTGGCTTTGATGACATATAAAAATAAACTCTTGAACTGTAACTGATTACAAAGGAAAGGGGATACGTTGGGTTGAGTCAGTGCTCCATAGGTGCTGAAGCAATAACCAATATATGCCAACATGAAATACTAAAGATTCTACATATTACAATATTTTGACATTAATCAGTATGGTTGGGCGATGTCACAAAAACCAAACCTTATGGCAATTTTAAAGGGCCCTACCGAAAAATTCAAAATTTAGACTACATGAATATCAAAGATTCAAATACCGGGTGCATTTGAAGTTGATTTGGAGTATCCGGAAGAGCTCCTTTAAACCACAACGAACTACCCTTTGCCCAACTATGTCGCCCATAAACCAAAGTCAAAATTAATAAAATTAATACCAAATTTGGAAAATAAATCAAAATATATTATACATTATAGGTATCTCAAACAAACCATTCAGCTAGGAGTTCAGCCTACAAATGTTCATAGAGTTCTCGAATTTAGTCAGACTCTAAAGGATACATACCGGACACACACCGGACATATACCGGACACATACCAAACAACTAGCAAACAAGTACCAAACAACTAGCAAACAAGTAACAAACAACTAGCAAACAAGTAGCAAACAAGTAGCAAACAACTAGCAAACAAGTAGCAAACAAGTAGCAAACACGTACCGTACACCAACGTAACACCAACGTAACACCAACGTAACACCAACGTAACCAACGTAACACCAACGTAACACCAACGTAACAGCAACGTAACACCAACGTAACACTATTAGGACAAAGAGCTGTATAGTTAGCGAACGTCTACTGGATAATATAGAAAACACGGAAGGCAAACAACTAAAATTGTTACATCATGAAGGCTATTATAACACCATCCTTTGCGTTTGAGTGATTTGTTGTCTGTCAGATGTCACAACACATGACAAGCCAAGATTTCTCGGACATATTAACACTGTCCGCTGAATCGAAAACGAAACGATTAAACCTCCTACATCATGAGGGTCACTACAATGTAATAACGTCGTTGACGGCGGCTTTTGCATGCAAATATTATTGTGAGGAATGTCATGTACCTTATAACAATAAACAGGATCATAGGTGCAAAAAACTCTGCTACCTTTTGTAAATGTCCTAGTGAATTAAAGAAACAATGTCCTGAACATCGCACACCTATTGGTGCAAAAAAATGTCAAATTATTAGCATCTTTATATAATAAAAATGAATATGTTATTCATTATAGGAACCTAAAACAGGTAATTGAGCTTGGGGGTAAAGCTAATCAAAATTCATCGCGTACTATCATTTAATCAATCTTTTTGGCTTAAATCATATATAGATTTAAATACTAAATTACGGCGGGTAGCAAGGAATGAATTTGAGAAAAATCTTTTCAAACTTATGAACAATGCCGTGTTCGGGGAGTCTATGGAGAACATTTAACGTAGATCCTTTTACTGAAGCAATTACTATACCTGGAGCATGCAATAAAATCTATAGGAGAAACTTTTTTTAAAAGAAAACACCATAGCACTCGTTCCTAAAAACGGTTATAGATGGAGAGATAACCAGTCACTGATTGCAATAGAGTGACTGTTGGTAACGTAAAGTTTATAGATTCCATAAATTTTTTACCAATGAAATTAAGTAAATTGCCGAAGGCATTCGGTTTAATAGAGTTAAAGAAAGGCTATTTTCCACACTTATTCAACAAAATCGAAAACGAAAATTATGTGGGCACATTAAATATTACGAGCCAGAGAGTCTGAAATACACTCCGACCATTTATGCCAGGCTCAGAATGCATATGTAGAGTTCCTCAGACAGACTACATTTTGTCAATATTATTTTAAAACAGAAATTGTTGATTATTGTATATCAGATGTAGACATACTTTCACAAGCATGCATTTAAAAAACGAGATTAAAGTTTAAGGA
>JAHBCN010014762.1:0-21984 GCA_019359885.1 Listronotus oregonensis
TATATATATATATATATATATATATATATATATATATATATATATATATATATATATATATATATATATATATATATATATATATGGGGAAGAATGTGATCCAGAGCTCTTTGAAGATAGTGGTAGTGATTTGGGAGAGGAGAGTTTGGAAGTTGAATCGATTGGCTCTAACACCGACTTATACAACAATTCGCAAAAATAAAATGGAGGCTCCAAATGAGTTCTTGGATGAAAAAGGTCGGAACCCAAAAACATCAATGTTTTGCTTCGATCAGAAAAAGACATTATTATCTTATATGCCAAAGAAAAACAAATTAGTTTTGCTGCTTCCAACAATGCAAGAGGGGGCAGACATCATAGTAGAACCCGGTAAGCCAGCCATAATTCATTACTACAATGAGACAAAAGCAGGTGTGGACACTTTCGACCAAATGTGTTCCAATATGAGCTCAAGCAGGAAAACTCGGAGGTGGCCATTATGTTTTTTCTATGGAATGATAAATATGGCCAGCATAAACTCTTATATACTTTTCATACTTTAAAAAAAGGCAAAAAACCTCATTCCAGACAAAAATACATGATTGATTTAAGCCTCAGCATTGCCAAACCATGGATGCTACATAGATATAACTGCATTACTTTAAGTCGAAATCTTCGCCAAGATATAGCTGCAATTCTTGGCATATCGATTGGAGATACTTTAAGCAATCCCTAAGAAAAGAAAAAAAATCTTGTTTTTACTACCAAAGTAAAAAAAGGCGCATGACCACCAATTATTGTAAGAAGTGCAAATAGCCAATTTGCGGAGAGCATCCAGGAAATATTTGCACAATATGTTCTGAACAATAACAGAAAATGTTTATTTTATAATCTAAATATCTTGTTCTAACATTATAAACCTCTATCCGTATTTTTGTAGTTTTAAAAAATAAATTGTGATTAAAAAAAAACATTTTTTTTTAATGAGTAGTAAAATTGACGATAATCCCGTATTTACGTTTGGCAAGAACAGTCCCGTATTCCAGGGTTAAGTAAGGGTTTTTTGTCCTATTTTAATATTTATCGATTGTTTTCTTTACCAGTCTTTCATTGTATTTGTTCTGCTTAAAATCCCTAGTTATATTTTTTATTTCCCTTCTAGGGATTCCTTACTGTTACATAAGGTCACTGCGCGGTTATATAGAGCACCTATAAGCCCCTGTTCCGTTTCGTTAGAGTGATTAGAATTCTGGTGTAAATATTGTCCAATGTGGGTAGGTTTTCTGTATACTTAAGTTATATATAGGTTTGTATATGTCCATTATTCTGCGCATAGTACTCATCTTTCACTTGATAGTAGAAACTACGAAGGCATAGCTCCATTTAGAGGTAGGGTGGTGCGTTCTAGTATGTTGTATCCTCTTTAAGCTTGACTTCAATATGGTTTAACGATTCTTCTACTGGCACGTTTGTATACAGACTTTCTATATCAAAACTTACATCACATTGAGATTGCATTGAGAAAACATAATGTTTCTGTCAGTCAATTAGAAAAAAGGCATCAAAACATTTACAGCTTTATTGTCTCCCTTCAAACCGGAAAGCGTATTGCCATTGCGTAGTACGGTCCAGAGCGCCTTATTTTCTGTATAGCACACCATTTTGCCGACGTAAATGGCTTATTATAATTTGCCAATATAGCTCGCGGTACAGATCCGCGCTTTTCTGTATCATACACCACTTTGCCGCCGTAATAACCCATTAAAATTCGTCAATATAGCGCGCGGTACAGATCAAGCTACGCCAACACGAGAGAATATGATCATAGTAAGAAAACAACAACGGAGCAAACAGAATGAAACTAAATGGTAAGCGAGCTAAATTTATTTATTAAAAATACTCATACCTATAATATTACAATCATTACATTTAGTGCAGTTTTGCGTTTGGATGATTTGCCATAATATTTAATGAAAGGTTGTGCTTTCGTTTGACTTTCTCTTTATAAGAGGATCGTCCAGCTTAAATTCTGCCAGATTGTGGTAACCCTTGCTGTTTGCGATGCCAAACCGACGTTGGCTGAACTTTTATTTTCCTAGATTTTCTTCCAGTGGCAAGTATTTTCGTTTCCAAAAAAATTATTACCTGCAAAGGTGTTTTTATTTTTTGTAGCGTCTTGTTAAATTTAATCAACATAAGGGTAGCTTGAGAACTTCGATTTTTTTCTAGTATTGATAGTAAACGATCAATGTGGCAACACAATTGGCCAGCTTCTTCGTTGAACTTTTCGTGGTTTTCATTGTTATCAAGATAAATAACGTTGACTGGAAAATCCGTTTGATATATTTTTTCTAGTAATAGTACTTCACTATAACTCTCGTCATTCCCATCCATACTGTAGTAAAATTCATCGGGAGCAGACTCGCCTACTATTGCCATTTGTATCCTGTCAGATGCGTTTAAAATTGGTGAAGTCTTAAACAGTATACCAAACTTATCTCAATTACACTATATATTCTCTATATTCTGCATCCTCTACCGTGGGTGCATACAATATCGACCTAAACATGTTCATTACTGTTTTTCGTCTTTTTTAACATTATGGTCGACTTGCCATCTTCACAACGTTTGGCATAAGTGAAAAATACACAGTAATATGACAGATTTCGGAAATATAGTAGCTATTGCATTTCTTTTAGTTGAACAGTCATCTGTCATAAAAACTTTTGGCGAAAACTTTTTGCCGTTAATTTCGAGCACTTCTTAAACTGCGAAAAAAGCAAGGGTGTAGTTGGCTTCAGTTTGTGCAGTGTGAAGTATACATGCTATAGGAATAGCTTTAATTTTACTTGAGGCGAAAACAAAGTTAACGCACGTGGACTAGAGTCCACGAAAACCATTTCGTCCGCAAAATTCTATAGGAAGGCACGCCGCGTAATTGGTGTAACACTAAAAACTATAAACGGATTGTCTTTCACAATTAATTCAACTCCAGACTCTTTTTGAAATGGAATTTTGTTGTTAAGTACATCTAGCATACTACTTTTAATCACTCTCTAAATAGAAAAAAAAACATTCACTACCAAAAAGCGAGCCGTAATGCGTACCCGTTATTGACAATAAAACAGAAATATTTTATCGCATGTGCATGCATCCAGAGGTTATTCGCAAATGTTCTAGCGGCTCTGTCCAGCGCGATATATTGGCGGATTGTAATGGGCTATTACGGCAGCAAAGTGGTGTGCGATACAGAAAAGCGCGGCTCTGTACCGCGCGCTATGTTGGTGGGTTATAATGGGGCGTTTACGTCGACAAAATGGTGTGCGATACAGAAAATAAGGCGCTCTGTACAGTACTACATAATGGCAATACGCAACCGGGAATGAGTTACGCAGTCTTAACGCTAGATGTCCCATTAAAGTTTCAGTACTATTCAGGGGAAATCGCACAACGAGATTAGAAAGAACGGAAGACCATCTGTCTGATGCACGTAGTGTGTATATTACACGAAACATTCAGCGTGTTTCACCCACCCTTTCCTCCCCTATCATGGTTTCGTTATTGTTATTCATGAAGGTATGACACTTATTATGTAAACTGACACACGCATTATAATTTCCTGTAAAAAAATTAAAAAAGTTATGTCTAGTGGTTTCTAAAATATTCAATTTTAAAAATTGACCATTTTACCACTGAGTGACTCATTGATCATCAAAAATATAAAGTACTTAAGTGGGTTTTGGGATGCAAATTAATGGAAAATTCTGAAAACGCCACATCGCCCTACAAGAGAGGCGGCAGTATAGTATATTTAGTGGGTATTTTAGAATTTTTAAATCTTATTGAGTTTCTAAGGTCATATTAATCTTAGGATTTAAAATGAAGGCAGTATTTTATTTCATTCATTAAACTTAAAAAAAAATAAGATATCCTACCAAAAACACTTATGTAAGATAAGGGTCTAATTCCTATCCAAAAATCTCGGTCTCCCAAAGTACTAAGATCTAAAATAAGACCAGGTTCTGTTCACAATTTTGTTCTTACATACCCAACATACCCTTCTTGTCCCTAGGATACATAACTAAAAGTTCATCACACGTATAATAGGTAAGTACTTATTATGTGTGATGAACTTTTAGTTTAGTGACTATAACCAGAGCTAAGCTTTTTGCTCTAAAGTTGGGTGAAAACAAATAAAATATAAAAATAATTACTTACAACTGCTAATATAATATTCAAAAGGCGGATAAAATATCCAAATAATGTCATATTACTAATAGCCCGTGCCCCAGGAATTAAAGCAATAATTAAAATTAATGTAAAATTCCACAGAATAATTCCAAAAATAGAAATCATCATGTCAACAAAAAATATCTTGAAAGTTTTGTTAAATTCACCCAGACGATTACATAGTTCATTATGCTGATTGGTAATATTTTTAAGGTCTTGAAAATACTGTATTTTATTTAAAAACATTGAATAATTTCTTGAAATCTGCAGCAAACCCTTCTTGTCTCTAGGATACATAACTGAGTACCCACCCATTGTGTGCGATGTTGACTTTTAATTTAGTCTTATGACCAGAACTAAGTTTTTTGCTTTAAAGTAAAATATTTGGGTAAAAATAAATAAAATATAAAGGTAATTACTTACAACTGCTAACATAATATTCAAAAGGCAGATAAAAGATGCAAATAATATCATCTTATTAATAGCCAATATCCCAGGAATTAAAGCTGTCACTAAAATTATTGTATAATTCCACAGAATAATTGCAAAAATACAAATCACCATGTTAACAAAAATGGTCTTGAAAGCTTTGTTAAATTTATTTAGATTATTACATAGTTCATTATGCTGATTAGTAATATTTCTTAAGTCTTGAAAATACTGTATTTTATTTAAAAAAATTGAGTAATTTCGGGCAATTTGCAGCAAACCATCATTTAGCTCCATAAATTTATTGTTGATTTTTTTAGCCAGAAAAGCAACCAACGTCGTTTCAAAATAAAAATAATAAAGTTCGACATCTTGAGCTATAAAATAGTGATAATATTCCCATTCACCTGTAAGTGCACAAAAAGCAATATTTCCGAGTAATGGTAAAAGATCCAAGCATTGCAAAATATTTATGCCCAAGGTAAACATTTTATCACTCTTATTTTTTCTAACGCTAATTCTGTTTAAATAAATAATTAAATCTGGCAAACTAGCTTTTGTAGATATTATTGCAGTTGCCAGGATATTTGTTAAAGTCATCCATACATGAGCTGTTATATCTACAACTTGTGCTGTAACCTTTGTGTGATATTTTTGGTAACCTTCTGTAATTTTCAAATATACTGTAGAGATTAATGCATATAAATGCAGCAAAAAACATATTATTTGTATTGTTAAAAAAATCGTTTTATGGCGATAAATTTTGCCCAGTTGATGAAGCAGTTTTGAATCTATTGTTTGGCCAATTTTTTTTAAATTTACCTGTTGCATCTTACTTTTCAGTTTAAATTAGATAAATGTGACTTTCTTAAACTTAGCAGTACCAAAACTAAGTATTTATTTAAACAGGAATGATCTATAACCCTATTGTTAATAATTACTACTAGGTAGGTGTATCTCTGTATGTTCGATTACTAAAATTCAAAACAAGGGGGTTTTTCTTTTATAATACATTACTATTTTAGGGTATTCGGATGCAAACTACCGATAAGTGTCGTATAGAGTATAAAACATTACCCTAATACAATTACCTACTTTATCACTATTATTTATCTATGCAAGTGTTTTTACTTTCGAAAATGGGATGTAAACAGAGGATTTTGATACTTGTTTTGTCTTAAAATTATTCTTTAAGGTTCAAAAAGTTTTGTTTAGCATTTTACATCTTTAATGTGTTAGGGTAAATGTACACGGCGGACCTAGTACATTACACCGTACCATTCTGATGTTTGTCGCAAAATAAGAAAACAGTTGATTGATTGATTGATTGATAAAATAAATACACAAGTTGAGGTTTTGTCCGCCTCGACACTGCAGCCTACAGGGCTTGTTGTATCTCTTGTGTATTTGTTTCAGTTAAAAAGGTTTGACACCTTAGACAGGTGTAGTAGCCCTTTTACTGTTCTTTTCTGGTCTCCAGCCTCCTGGTGGTTAGTGTCCACCATGAGGTTTTGATTTGTTCTCCAGTATGTAAGTGCAGGGCACTCATATATGATGTGAGAGGCTGTCTCTTCCTCTTCGTCACATAGTCTGCAAATGGCTTCTTCTCTATAGATGCCCATAGTGTGCATGTTTTCTTAGGGTGCAGTGTCCGGTTTTTAATCCTGTCACTATTCTAATCTGATTCCTATTTAGTTTTAGTAATTCACTTGTCAATGCTTTCGATGGTGAGTCCAACATTGATTTACTGTGGTTCCAGTATGACTGATGTTACGTTAGAATCCACCGAGTCCTGTAGCCAACAACCGAGGCTTTTGGTATTCCAAAAACAGGTTCAGGACCCACAAACATTGCTGCGGAGCCTCGCCTGGCCAGGGAGTCTACATTTTCATTGTCCTGTATTCCCCTGTGTCCTGGCACCCAGGAAAGTGTAACTCTGTTGTGGTTAGCCAGGTTTAGGAGGCATTGCAGACAGTTCCAAACCAACCTTGAGTTGGCTTGTTGGGATGCCAAAGCTTTTATGGCCGCTTGACTATCAGAGAAGACAGTAATGTTCCTGCCCTTATATCTCCTCCTCAAGTTCTCTCGCAGACAAAGTTCAATGGCATATATTTCCGCCTGGAAAATATTTCCCCAGGGAAGCATAAGCATTAAACCTGGGGGTCATATCATGTATTCCTGCGCCGGCTCCATTGTCAGACTGACCAGGAGATCGCTCACTACCGCCCCAAGTAAGCTGGGTTTTGTATGGTCTGTGTGTATTTATCCGTTTTGGCATTGTATCACTGCTCATCTCAAATATTGGGTTTGTGATACTGCTCGTTATTCTGGTGTGTCCTAGGGCAGGCCCAGAGCACCAGTTGCCGTTACATTTCAGCCTGTATGCCCCAATCCTCGCCTCCGCCTTAATAATTATACCAAGAGGGGGAGGCTTAGTAGGGTTTCCATGGCTGCGGTTGGTGTGCTTCTAATAGCTCCCGTTATACAGAGACATGCTAGTCGCTGGAGTTTGGATAACTCAAGCTCTGCTTTTCTCTGTTCTATTTTTGGCCACCAGATAGTTGAACCGTAGGTTATCATGGGTCTGACCACAGCAGTGTACAACCAGTGCACTATGCGTGGCTAAAATCCTTAATTCTTCCCCCCTTCTTTTGGTAGCCATTAGAGCCATTTTGCCCTTATTAATCACATTCTGAATATGTGGATTCCAGGTTAGCTTAGAATCCAGAGTTAATCCAAGATACATTACCTCCTGGACATAGTCAAGTGTGGTACCGAAGAAGTGAGGAGATATTAAATCATTCAGCTTCCTTCGTCTAGTGAAGGGTATTAGCGCAGTTTTGCCAGGATTAACAGTAAGGTTTTCCTTGTTGCACCATCCCTCCACAATTCTCAGTGCCCTTTGCATAAGCTCCGAGGTTGTTTTGTTATGCTTTCCCACGACAAGTACAGTGATGTCATCCGCATACCCCTGGGTATAGAAGCCATTATTATTCAGTTCCACCAGGAGTTCGTCAACAACCATATCCCACAGTAGTGGGGATAGAACCCCTCCCTGTGGGCATCCTTTGACCACTGACACCTCCATTGTTTCGCTGAATAACGTTGCTTGCGCTCGTCTGCCAAGTAACATGTTGTTTATCCACCTACAAGTGGTGTCGTTAACATTATGTCTGGCAAGAGCCGCGGCCATTGAGTTGAAGGAGGTTCGATCAAAAGCTCCCTCAATGTTAAGAAATGCAGCAAGTGCGTTCCTTATTGTTCAGTGCGAGTTCTAATCTGGTCACCAGTTGATGATGAGTAGATTCGCATGATTTTTCTGACTGATAGGCATGTTGGTTTTTGTGAAGTGGCCTCTCTGTAAGAGAGTTTTCCCTGACATACCTGTCGATCAGTTTTTCCATTGTTTTTATCATAAAAGACGACAATGTAATTGGTCTAAGTCCCTTTGCCTGGGAGCAATCCTTACCCGGCTTTTGAATGAAGACCATTTTGGTCTGCTTCCATGCATTGGGCAAATAGCTCATAGCTAGGCTTGCACGGAAGAGTTTGCAAAGCAGTGGAACTAGAGTTTGCTTTCCCTGCTGTAGTAGTGCTGGGATTATCCCATTAGGTCCAGGTGCTTTGTAGGCTTCGAATGATTCAATTGCCCACTTGATTTTTTTATAGGTTATGACTTCCTTTGCTACTTCCCAGTCGCGTCTTGTGGGCCGAATATTCGGAACATTGACGTCTGGGTAGGTCTCATTAAGTTGAGTTTCTCTTGATCCTGGTAGATGTGTTTGGAGCAAAATCTCCAATGTTCCCCTGCCAGTTTCAGAGTAGGTTCCATCTGGTTTTTTTAAAGTGCCAACAGGATTGACCGGATCTTTAGACAGGATTTTTTGGAGTCTGGCTGCCGTGCTGGTATTTTCAACTTCCTGGCAGTATTCCCTCCACGAATCCAGTTTAGCCTTAAGGACCCGTTTATTGTATTCGGTGAGTGCAGATTGATGTTCATCCCACTCACCCGTTTTTTTGCTCTGTTGAACAGTCTGCGGGTTTTTTTCCTTAGCTCCAGTAGTTCGTTATTCCACCAGGTAGACTTTTTCCTGGCGGTTTGCTTTACTAGAGGACAGTGATTCTGATAAGAGTTTGTAATAGCCTTCAATAGTTCACAGGAAGCAAGCTCTATGTCAGTAGTGTTCCTGATGCTGGTTTTGACGTTACTGCAGTTGATGGTCAAAGTTTCCTTGTATTTCTCCCAGTCCGTGCTCCTCGGATCACGGTACTCCCCCATTGGCCTCTGAAATGCAGAGATCGCCAGGAAGACGTGCCTGTGATCAGACAGCGACGGTTCCTCAGATACATACCACCGAGTTACCTGGGATCTTATACGCGGAGATGCCAAAGTAACGTCGATTACCTCTTTACGGGCTCTAGTCACAAAAGTAGGTTCATTCCCCCTATTTAATACCTCTAAATTTTCAGAAATAATAAAGTCTAAAAGGTACTCACCTCTCCTGTTGATGTCACTGCTTCCCCAAGCAGTGTGGTGTGCGTTGGCATCCATCCCAATAATGAGCTGTAGGTTAGAGCGCCTACAGAATTGCTCCAACTGGCGGAGTTCCTCAGATGGGGTGGATCGATTGCATCATATGGAAGGTAGGTTGAAGCGAGGACAGCTTCAGTCCATACACCTTCCATGATGTATTTCAGCCTTACCGCCGCCTGGTCCCTAGAACAGAAATCAGTCAGCTTTAAGGCTTGTAATTCCTTCTTAATAAATATGCAGGATCTGACATTTCCAGAGTTGGAGTCATATATTAACTTACCTCCGGCTTCGCCTAAGCCCCCAACTTGTCCTTTAAAAAGCCAAGGTTCTTGTATGAGGGCTATGTCCGCGTCTCCACGAGATAGGAGCCTGCATAGGACAGCCATGGCTGCCCTGTTATGCTGCAGGTTTGCTTGAAGCACCCGCAGTTCCTGCAGACTCCTGTTTGCGTGTTTTGGTCACTCTGAAGGTGATTGGGTTTAGGCCCAGAAAGGCTTGGTAGCCCCTCTTGCCCAATTTCTTCAGGGCGTGTTCGTCCATAGCAAGTACAAGGGTGATGCCCTGCTTCTCACTACGGCTGCTAATGAGCCTCCAGTCACCTGTATTAAGATCCTTGTTTTGGATCCCCAGATTCTGGAGGATTTTACCCGTCTCCTTGTCATCAAGGAGTTCCGTGGGTATAAATGTCACAACCTTGGCAGTTTTGACAACGTCCTTAGCGTATCCTACTCTAAGGGTCGCCCTCTCCTAGGGTTGAATTTTTGGAACTTTGTCCATTAGCCACTCTCTGTCGTGATCGTTTACGCAGGTTACGAAAAGTACCCCAGCCTGCGGGTAGCTACCCGCAAACTGCGGCCCCTCCCCGCTGGAGACTTAAAGATCTCCCGAGTCATCGCCATCTGAATCTATTTGGACTGTTCCGCGGTGAGTTTTCCTTCCGGGAACGAGTCCAACGAGACTGCCATTTTGTGGCCTGTGAGAGCCTGTTTGAAGGTTGCCCCAGTTGTTGTACTAGGTTTTACCTGTACATGCACAGACCGGCCTTTCTTGGTTTGTCTCGCACAGGGTGACGGTGTGCTGATTGCGGAGCACTTCCGTTTGCCTTGCCTTGGGTTCGGTTCCCCAGACTCGGCTTTGCTGCCTGAAGGTTTCTCAGCCTCCAGATTGGCTTTGGTTTTCCTATTTGCCCTGGGCTTCCTGGGTTTAATAGGTTCACCTCTAGCTTTGGCCGCCTCAATCAAAGAAAACAGTTAGTAATATCATCATTTTATACAATACCATATTAAATATAGTCCCTTGAGATTATTGGTAAATGCTCTCGTTTATCAGTTACTGTAAATGGTCATGCTTCCAGCTTCTACCAAATTAATGCTGGGGTGCCCCAGGGCTCAGTACTGGTACCCACGCTATTTCTTCTACACATTAACAATCTTTTCTCTTCCACAATCAATCCCATTCATAGTTTTGCTGACGATAGTACCTTCCTCTCTAGTATTGAATTTCTTAAGACACCATGTAATTCTGATTTGGAAAACAAGCACAGGTCAATGCAGATATCTCTTTCACAAGACCTCAAACTTATTTTGGATTGGAAAACAATTTTAAAACGACTTATCTAAAAATATAGGTAAATCCAGGAGGCATCGTGAATGAAACCTTCTAGATACTTCACCCTGTAGGTGTACACGAAAATTATTTTAGTTATGGGTAGTTTAATTTTATTATACCTCCGTTAGAAAATTGCCAGAAAAATGTGCAGATTTTAAAACTATATACCTCTTTATATTATGTCACAAAATATCTTGTGGGAACAAATCAATTTGGGACAATAAACCAAAATATTTAAACTTAAATTTAACTTAATAAATTGCCAGAAATGTATAATTTCTAAAAATATATACAAGTATATCACGATATTAACATTTTAGTTGGCATAATCCATATTATTTATTCGATATTGGACCACTCTGTATGTGTTAAATGTAAAATCCAAATATTTAAACTCTAAACAAATATAAAAAATATTATTCTGTTGGATTTAGGCGAAATATCACTCTTTTTATGCGTTAATATTGGATTTGATAAACAGTTAAGCTTCAACTTCTCAGGGATTTTTTTGGGCCACCCTGTAGGCCTGCACAAAAATGTCCCATTTAAAAGATGTTTCTAGTGATCTAAGAAACAACATACTCAAATTTTAAAAAATCGTTTGAGAGCCAGAATCCCATGTCCATTAAATAAAGTAATGCCCATTCACGAACCCACAAAATTCTTTTCGGAAGGAGCATATACCATCAGACGTGCCATAATAATCGAGCAGGAGGTCATGCGCTCTATTGTCGGTATTCTGATACAGGGCAGAGGCAAAGAATATAAAAGGTTTATATTCTTTGGCAAAGGACTTACAGATAATGCATTTGCAAAATGAATATCTTCTATGCCACAGCGTTCAGTGATCAGTGTTTGCTTGGAGAAGTTTTCTGGTGTCACGCCAACCATTTTTAAACAACACAAGGCACCCAGAGCTTCAGAAATTAATAGGGATTAAAGTGACATGAAAAAATTGTAGGTTGGTTCTTTGATCATTCTTCGTTTGATGTGAACAAAAACAGTTAATTTACTTGTCTTTTGTTCTTCTTGCTACAAGCAATATAAACTGTTATAAAGCTTATAAGGTTGATTGCAAATTATTAAAAAGCAAAGTAGGAAAAGCTTTCGCTGATTTAAAGTTGACGAAATGGCCGAGTTTTATCAATAGCACACATGAATAAAAATGTTTAAATAGGAAATCAGCAATCTACAGTTAATCCGTATAACTATTAAGTAAACAAATTTGTGTAGCAGAAAGCCAAAAAGACCGGAAAAAGTGTTTTAAATATGAGTTTTCGCAATATCCTTGTTTAATTTTTGTTGAAATTTCTATGAGAAAAATTAAAAAATTCTCGTATTTAAATATTTTCACAAAAAAATTAGACCCTTCTAGTGTCTTGCCAGCAAGTAAAAATATTTTTGTTATACAGTGTGTCCCAAATTGGTGGGGAATGTATGGGGATCTTGGAAAGCACGATAGATAAAAAATCTGTTAAATGGGGAAAGTTTTGGACTTCTATGCATCCTTTTACAGTTCAGTTAGAGAGGCCCCGAACTTCCCGCTTTCTTCGTTCCTTCATCCCTAGAGTGTCAAGACTATGGAACCTGCTGCCCGCAGAAGTTTTTCCTTCTCCTCCCAATCTCCAAAAATTTGAGTCCCGTGTGAACAAACTCCCTCTCACCACACTGAAGACACCCACGGTACGTTAGTACTTAGGCATCAGCCTTCGTGAACTGTCCCCAGATAAAAAAAAAATTATATAGCTAATCCCGTTTACTACATGGTTTTATCTATTCAGGTTTTTGAGAAGTGAAAATTTTTCAAATCTGTAAAAACTTCTTCAGAGGAACTTTTTTTGTAGAATATTACTGAGTAGTCAATTTTAATTTTCTACGTTTCGGGTCTTTAGAATCACCATCAACTTTACTTTTTCATATGGGCGCCATATTTAATTTTTTTGCAGCCAAATAGTGCTTTTTATTCTGATTTCAACAATGTATAGCATGTTATAGTTTCGGAGTTTATAACTTCATCTGCTTCAAAAAACAAATATTTTCTCAGTTGGCCTTGATTCCGGCGAATGTCATCTAGCGTCATTGGCCTCAGAAGAAATGTTAATATAGCTGCGCAAACGTATTTCGACAATTTTCCTGAAAGGCGTCATCCTAAACTAACATACTTTCGAAATCTGGTTACAAATTTGCTTGAATCTGGAAGTTTGAAAAAACCACGACCTAAGAAGTACGTTGAAGAAAATCGACGACGAGATGCTGCAGTTAACCAACATTTTAAAGAAAATCCAACATCTTTAGCCAGGGATGTTGATAGAGAATTCCACATACCTAAATCAACCATTCATAGGGAAATTGGGACTATTTAAAAAAATATCGTTAAAATGTTGAGAGAAATGGACAACATTTTGAATTTTACATATTCATTTTAGTAGGAATATTAGTTTAGCCACTTTTCATTGTTTTTGTTTTCACTTGTTTTAATTAACTTGTTACGTGTAGTTATGTTGTAACACGGTATTACCGTTATAGCTATGTTTGCAAACCCATTCTGTAAAATGTCTGTTCAGCTTATCTATTTTACCAATTACTAATATTTTATTGTTTACAAAAAAATGACGTTCGCCGGAATCAAGGCCAACTGAGAAAATATTTGGTTTTTGAAATAAATGAGGTTATAAACTCTTTAATTATAACATGTTATACATTTTTGAAATAAGAATAAAAGCACTATTTGGCTTCGTAAAAATCAATATGGCGTCCAAATGAAAAAATAAAGTTGATGATGATTGTAAAACCCGAAACGTAGAAATTAAAATTGACTACTGGGTCATATTCTACAAAAAAAGTTGCCTTGAAAAAGTTTTTACAGATTTGAAAAATTTTCACTTATAAAAAAAATATGGCCGATTTTCGAAAATGCATGTTCCAGGTTTTTTCAAAATTTCTTAAAGATGAAGATGAATAAGTCGTCCTTTCCAATATTTTGTTGTTGTGATACGACATCTGCGTTTTATAAGAAAGGGAAACACACCGCACTTTTTGTCTTGGAAAGAAAAAAGTCCTCTTTAGTGAACTTTAAATATTCAAAGGTGAATTACTGGGGCATAAAGTTATTGCAGGTTGGTAAAAAAATTATATTAAAGTGGTATGGTAGTGTTAAAGTAAAAGCTTAAATGAGTACAGATTTCTAAAGTATAATCAGGTAATTGCTAAACAAAACTTATTTATCAACTTTGAGTAATCCACTACCACCAACTAATGAAGAAGCTACGCTTCACATTAAAATGATTTGTTTCCAGGTTCAAATGTGGTGTGGAAAACAGTTGATTCCGAAAGACTGGGGTTAGCAGGTAAAAATAAGGGAACCGTAAAAAAATTAAAAGAAATAGCTCTAGATTTTACAATAAAATTTTTGTTTTGCGGATGCAAATTTGGCTGTTAAAAAAGTTGTAGCTGCAAAAAATTAATATTAAATGCATCGAAAGTCGCAGTGCATGTGTAGACCAATATTGTGACATGGTAATACCTATTAATTTTTATTTCCTTTTTAATTTTTTTATTTGCTGTGTAAGTACTTATTTTAAATTACGTTTAAATGAATCAGTTTTGACGTTCTAATAATTATAATAAAGGCTGTATCTAAAAAATTATCGGGCTGTTATTTTTTACCAAGATGTCTGAATTTATATGGAATGTTTGAGAATATTCTAATATTTGGTAAGTTTGGACGCGTTTCTATAGTATTTTTGTATCCCGTAGGTACGTCGTTTTAATACCGTTCGATAGAGAATTCTGTTAAAAAAAATAAAGGGTCTCCTCTTATTTTTTTGAGAAACTTTAATTAAAAAAATATAAAGGTAAACTCTACACTTGCAGTTTTTGGGAAATGTTGCCGGGAAGTTCCTCCTCGCAGGTATGGGGAATTTTATATACATATTAAACACCTTTTTTTAAATAGCATAATGCAGAAATTAGGTTGTTCCATATTAGTTTGATGTTGACTCCCAATTTTACTAGCCCAAAAGTTTCGTACGGTTCTGTTGTCGGTGAGCTTAAGAAACAAAGCTGAAAAAAGTGCAAAGCCTGGCAATTTTTTTAAATTGCATATAGATTTGCATGAAAATTTAAAGATTAGCTTAACTTACCCTCCTCTTCAAAATCTATATTATGTCTATGGGCGCTCTTTATTTTTTAGGGGTGAAAACTACTCCTAAACCTTCAATACTTTTATATTAAAGCTCAAGTCACATAAAGTTAGGCTCAAATAAGTTAAAAAATAGGTACTAAATTCTTTAAAAAACTATTTAATATATTTCAACCCTTGAAAATCAACCCTTATTATGATTTATTATAAAAAAAATTGTTTACCCTACATATTGTCACAGAGTTGTAATTAAAAAATGTGACTGCTTAAAAGTATTACTTATTTTATTTTGTAATTTTTTAATCCTCAAAAACTCACCCCTTAAAAAATAACAATGCAAAAAATAGTACAGAACCATGGATTTTTTGAAGAATGCATCGAATGGAATAAAAAGTTGAAATTAAGTTCGACTCACCCTTAAAGAGTGCATTACGCCGATAAGCGCTTTTTTATTTTTTAGGAGTAAGAAACTACCCTTTATTAAAACAACCTTCAATCCTTTACTTTCATATTAAAGCTTAAATCAAGTAAAACTTGGCTCAAATAAGTTGAATAAAAAAATGTTTTATCTTTGAAATATAAGTTAAAGTATTTCAACCCTTAACTCTTTGAGGCTCGCCGGTACAAATAACGTACCACTTTTTACTGTGTTGCTTAGCGTCGGCGGTCCAGAAAAAAGACCACCTATTAAAGTCGGTTTGGCTAGTGTTTACGCGGTATATTTTGTGAACCACCATATTACCGGCGTATTGTAGCATGTGTTTAGTGGTTTCACGGAACGGTGGGGTTTAGTATGAAAAAACACGCCATTCTAGAACGACCTGTTGGATTCCCAATGTAAATAAAGTTTTTTTTGAGTACAAATCGTCATTTAAGGCACACTTTGATAAAAATTTGTGTAAGTGTGATTCAAACATATGTACTGGTAAGTAATAATCCTGTAAATATCTACTATTTTAATAATAACTTAGCAAAAAACGAAAAAATTTGGTGGTATGATTAGCGTACCACTGCCACGTAGGCAATAAAATCATTCTTTTTTACTTTTAGGAGCATGTCCGTAGAAAAAAGAGAAGAACTGCCGTTTCATTAGTCGACATGAATGAGGACGAATTTTACCGGGAAATAGGGTATTTATCAAATGGGGGAGCCACTACCTTCAGGTGCAGAATCTGAAGTTGATATATCCGATATAGAGGATGAGGAAACATCTGTTGCTGCTGCTAACATCAAACCAACCAATTCGTGACTCCCCTGAAACTTCCGAAGATGACCTGCCATTATCCGTCGTAAAAAGTTAAACTAGGATATTGTGTTTCTGGCTCATCAGGATTAGAATACTGTTTACAAACCTCCAAAATGGTCAAACGAAATAATACCTACCGCACCTCCTGATTTTGATTCCCATCTGGCGTACCGGACTTTATCAAGAAAATTCCTGATAATTACTCCTTATAAAATATTTCAGCTTTTTATAGATAATGATTTTATAAATTACTTAGTCTTTCAGACAAATCTATATGCAGAGCAAATAAAAGTGAAGTCTGGTAAACAATATGTACCTATCAATTTCAGAGAAATGAACGCGCGTTTTTGGGGGTGTTTACTTATGGGAATAAAGCGGCTTCCTAGCTACAAAGATTATTGGTCAAGTGCACCAGACTTAAATGACGCTTTTATTTGCTCTATTATGAATATGAAAAGGTTTGGTTGGCATTTGTCACATTTGCACGTTAATGATAATACTGTCATGCCTGACTGGTAATCACCTAATTTTGATAAGCTATACAAGTTGCGGCCAATGATAGATATATTACTAAAGAACTTCCAGAAATGTTTACTTCCAAGTCAAAAAGTTGCTGTAGATGAGTCCATGATTAAATTCAAAGGACGAAGCTCTCTAAAGCAGTTTATGCCTAACAAACCAATAAAAGCGGCTATAAGGTATGGGTACTGGCAGACCAGTCAGGATACTGTCTCAATTTCGATTTATATACTGGCAAGTCCGAGTCAGTTCAGAAAAGTCTTGGGTCTCGCGTAATTCATAGCCTTACCTCGAATTTGGTAAACAATAATCACGTTGTCTACTGTGATAATTTTTTCAATAGTGTAGAATTACTGGAGGAGCTAAAAGAAAAGAAGATACATGCTGTCGGTACAGTAAATATATCTCGACGGTACTTGCCAGTATTTAAACAGGATAAACATATGAAAAGGGGGGAGTATCAATGGTATACAAGTAATACTGGGCTCGCAGCAATAAAGTGGAAAGATAAAAGATCTGTGCACATGCTTTCAAACTGTCATGACCGACAAAAATCAAATAATGTAAAAAGGAAGCAAAGGGATGGCACTATAATACAAATCCAATGTCCTGAGGCAGTAATTGATTATAATGCTAATATGAATTTTGTGGATAAATTTGATCAACTTTTATCTAATTATAAAATAAATCGACGTAGTAGGAAATGATGGCACCGAATTTTCTTCTACTTACTAGATGCATCAGTTGTGAATGCATATTGTATTTACAAATCATTAAATCTACCAAAATCTGCAAAAGATTTTCGACGAAGTATAGTAAATGCACTTTTGTCAGAAACTTTAGTTGCAAAAAGACCTTCAACTAGTTCACCATCAGTACAGTTGGAAATAAAAAGTCAAACCTTATTTTCCCCCAAAGAAATACGTCTGGAATCCTCGAAACATCAGCCGAACGTAGTTCAAGAAAAAGGGAGTGCTCTATGTAGCAAAAAACAAAACAAATAAGGACAAATTGGATTTTTACTATATGTGGTGTACCCCTTTGTTTGGGGAAAAAGAAATCTTGTTTTCAAGCATATCACAACACATAATATAAAAGTTAAATGCTATTTATCTGAAATGAGTAGTTTTTTAAGTTTATTTTCATAGGGGTTTTGGGGGGTATTTATAGTGTACCACGCCATATTTTCGAAAAACATTATTTTTTATTAAAAAAAAACATTAGGTTATTTTGTAATACTTTTTGCTTCATAATTTATATATTTCTTCTGGTTATTTAATTAAAAAAAAACATTGCTCCACTGGCGTTTTATTTTGTGCCCAAGATTTGCTCCTCAAAGAGTTAAAAGCAAACCCAAGTATGCTCCAAAAAATTATTTTTTTAAGCATATCTACTTCATTTTCTTTGATAAAAAGTTCTTTAAAAAACCATTTTCTTGGATTTTCAAGAGCTATAAGGTCCTATAAATTAAAACTGTTTAAAACCCTTACTTTTTTAAAGGAGTGAGTTTAAAGGGCTGCAACAAAGTAGTGCTCGTCTATACACACGCGTTTTAAACGTTTAAATCTCAATTAATTTCCATCATGGGGTAAATTAAAAAAAAAAGAAATATGTTTGTAAGTCAAAAAGCTAAAATTTTTGATACCCTTGTAGTTTTTACGAATCTATTTTTAGTTCTTGAGTTATTTTAAAGGTAATTTTTTATTAACATTATAAATTTGATTTTCACTTGCAGCTTTCGTCCTTATTTTAATCATAACTCACTAAATTTTACATACATACAATACATACCTATTTAAAAAAAAAAAAAAAGATATTATTAGTTTTCCTCGAAAACTACGTAGATCTTGCGTTATTTGCCTTAAAACTCTGAAATTTTGTATTTGATAAATAACAGCTAACATTTAACAAACCACAACTTTGTTATTTACAATTTGTTTGATAAAATGCATACTTATTGAGTTATTTGCCACAAAACAAAAAATCTCCAAGCCTTTTTGAATTTTCCAGCTCCGGAATCGGTTCATCGCGCTGTTGAAAAACTGGACTATGGCGAGAGGACATCATTGAAACGTTTCAGTACTCGTCTTCTGCTCATCGGACTTCAGAGTGAAGAAGTAGCTTTTCGCATTAACAGTCAATTTTATTGGCCAAGGTTTTAAATAGTTTACTTTGTAACGCTTGAGCTCTAACCTTGTTCACAATTTTTACCACCAATTTCATAACGTTGTTTAATTTTAGAAAATTTCCACATAATGCTTACTGATGTATAATACAGTGGTAACTAAGAAATTGTGGAAAACTTTCATCATTACGACTTAGCGCCACCAGACCCTTATCACAACCCAGCATAGCTGGAGCACCATCGGTTGTCAAGCCTACCATTTTCGATATTGAAATTTTCTCAAATGAAATAAGATTTTTGCGAATGAGAAAACAAATCCAGTTCAGTAGTATGTAATTTTAGTGGAATAAACTTCAAAAGATCTTTTTTAATTGTAAAATTATTAAAAACCATCCATCCATTTTCTTTTTTAGCAACGGAGACAGAGGTATTACATATCAAACATGGGGATGCGCAAAAGTCCGGAATAAAATTAATATCTTTTTTAAACCCGTAACTTAGGAAAAAAACGCTAAAACACGTCAATTGATTTTAAATTGTAAAATTTTTTGGCAATAAAATGAAATATTTTTTTTCAACCCCTTAGCTGCAACTCTTCCCAACTTTTTTTTTTTCAAATGCAAACCTATGTCGTGTATGGGCTCATTGAAAAGCTCGTAAAAAATGGAATCTGACCATACCCTTTTTTTTTAACATGTGGTTACCAGGAAATGGGAAAAACTCTTTTAAAAACACAAAAAAATTAGAAATACCTACTTAGTGCTATCTACGGGTGAATTAACGTTGCAAATAAACAAATAAAGTGGCATTCAGCATTGATGATGTACACTGCTCAACAATTTTCTAAGGATCATCAATACCTAGTTTCTAAGGTTTACAAATTTTAAGAACAGACCAACCTGGGCTGGCAGCACAACAAATTTTATTGATTATGTGTAAAACTGATAACGTAATCTAGCATCAACATTCTTTGGAATTTTGTAACGGTTTAATTTTGTCGATGCTATGTTATGGTGAATGCGCTGGTAAATGGGTAAATGGTCTACAGCATTAAATTATTTTTTTTTAAATATTCGAGCTAATCTATCTTGGATGCGCTGACGAGTGGCTGGTCCGATTTTTATTATCAACTGCTGCAGCCGGCCTGGGTCATTTTTGCATGGCGGCCGCTGGTGAAACAACATTGGTTTAATATTTTTACTGCGAATATCGTGGTCATCCGTATGGGATTTTTAATTTAAACAACCATATCTTTGCAAAGGCTATAGTTTTGTTGTTGTGTGAATTAATGGTGAAATTTGCAAAGATAGTCTCTGAAAATCAGGATAATTAGATTTTATTCAAGCCGCCCACTTCGAGGCCACATGTTAACCTAAGGCCTCAAAATTCAAGTATAACTCAAAATTCAAGTATAACTCCAAATTCAAGTTTAATTCCAAATTTGGATACTTTACCAAATTTACGTTCAAACTGACGTCCAAACTTAAGTTTAACTCCAAACTCAACTTTAACTTATAATTTACCACAAATTTTACTCCGGGGTTGAGTCCAGACTCTGCAGACCACCCTTACCTGCCGTCAGGAAACAGGCAACCTTTTATTAATTTTTTTTTATTTAACAATTACTAATCCTTTTTTATGTAAATTGAAAACTTAAACTTTTTTCTTAATTTATGAAATATAAATCGTCAAGAAATTATTTCTAAATAAATGTAATTTGTTTTTAATCTTTTTGAGTTTTATTTAGCTCACCTGATACCAGAATAATTTGTATTATTATATAATTATTTTTTTCTTCTCTTTAATCAGTATTGACCAAGTCAGTTTTCTTTAATGCTTATATGCTAACTTTTTTTGTTTTGTCGTGCACTGGTGTGTGATCGCCCAAGCAAGCTCCTATAACATCTAGGGGACTTCCAGTTTGTAGTCCGTAAGAAAACTGGTGGCGCCATAACGAACTCACTATTCCTCACCCTGAGCTGCGGGTAGGTTTGCACGCACACCTACAGCTTGCTTTGGCGTGAAGCTAACCTGTGCACAGGATAAATTTCGTATTAATTTTCTTACTTTTCCTTTTTGAGCAATTGGTGTGACTCATCATAGTCACACCAGTTTTTATATAAACACTGCTTTTAAAAAAAAAGTGCGTGGCAAATTTTTGGCAAAATAAAATAAAATAGAATAAATAAATAAAATAAGGAATTTTGTAGACCATTTACCCATTTACCAGCGCATTCACCATAACATAGCATCGACAAAATTAAACCGTTACAATTTATTTTTTCAGAAAAAATTACACATAACATTAGTTATAAATCCCAAGCAATTGTTGAGCAGTGTACTTCAAAAAGAGAAAAAGGTTGTTAATTTTTTTGTACCAAATTTAATGCTCTGATAAGAACATTTTTTTTTTACTCAGTTTTAAAATTGTGGCATTTCTGGGTAAAATTGAAATCTGTTTAGTTTATTAATTGTGTACCTTCAAAGTGTTCTTTTTTAATTTGCCAAACAAAAATGGTATTGTCAGAGAGGCAGCGTATCGAAGTCTTGATATTGTTGGGATGTGGGGATAGAATGCGGAGTCAAAGTGAAGTGTGTACTTTATTTAATGCAAAATATCCGGAAAATCACATTTCCCAGTCCACATTTGTCAACGGTTTCATTAGCCCAAAACTATCCTGCGTCTAGACGTACGATTGGGAGGTTTTTGAAAACAGAAAAATACCACCCATATAAGGTATATCTTGTCCAAGAGCTCTTTAAATATGACTATGACAGATGTTTGCAATTTTGTGAGGTAATAATGAGGCGATGTGACGAGAATAATGGGTTTCCACTAAACATACTCTTTTCGGACTAAGCTTCTTTTTATTTAAATGGAGTAGTTAACAGGTACAATTATCGATTCTGGAGTCAGGAAAACCCACACTGGATATGCGAAGCTCATACGCAGCGTCCTCAGAAAGTAAATGTATGGGCAGGCATCATCAACAACAGAATATTGGGGCCATACTTTTTTGAGGGAAACCTTACAGCTGCACGCTACTTAGACTTTTTACGCTTTGAATTAGTGCCTGCTTTAGCTGTTATGTTTCCCAATGAAGCAGATCCAGATATCCCCACTGAAACACTTTGGTTCCAACAAACGGCGCTCCCCACATTTTGGTATTAAC
>JAHBCN010014763.1:0-22228 GCA_019359885.1 Listronotus oregonensis
TATTCAAAATCGACGATACTGATCAGAATGTACTAAAGAACTTTTAATTATCGATGACTTTTAATGACTTTGATCTTTTATAATTTGTATAACTAAAGGAATACTATGCCAATAATAAAATTATACAAGTCAAACTTAAAAAATTAAAAACATTTTAAGATCTGTTTAAGGGGAAATTTCGAGGGTTTACTTTTCCACACTAGTGGGAAACGCGATTTTTTTTCCCACTAGTGCGGAAAAAATGACACTTTCAAAACAAATTACGGCGGAAAAGTGTGCTTTCCATACGCTAGTAAAAAAAATAATTATTTTAAAAGCGAGAAGGCGGTCGTACTTACATCCTCTGAACTGGCCTTTAACAAAGTGTTCATTCTTTTCACAACATTTTTCATCAAATTCGAAAACCTTATATTAAATTTTAAACAGACAGACATACATACATCCAAAGTCAAAATGTACATAATTAAAATTTTATTATTATACAGCAAAAAAAAATGTCATTATTACAACGAATTTGGCCTATGTTTTAGAGAAATAATTCCTAATTTTTGTTACCATTGTTCTAACTTTGGCAACAGTGTTTGTTTATATAGCAGCGTATGAACATATTTTCTCTCGATGGACTATTAACAAAAATTTAGCATTGTTTTGTGCGTCTACAATGAAAACTATAATCGTCTTTGCTTTCACCTAAAGAAAACTAATAATTTTCCTATTTTTAGCTGTCAAATCCAAGAACGTAGTGACGCTATCAGTAGATAACGTCTTCACGGATCCCAAGATAGGTCACCATTCTGCCATCTCAAGCGACACCGGTAGTGCCCTCTTCTTAGGGGGGCACCGACTCATCAAAAAAGTTAGGGGCATATCGTCCCGTAGCCCCTACGTAGGGTGCATTAGAAACGTCACTCTTAACAATGAACCAGTTGACCTTCTAACCACCATGGTTGAAGGTAATATTGTAATTGGTACGTGTCGTACCAACTAAAAAATTGAAGGAGAAATAAAATGTTTTGTCAAAGCATTAGAATTTGTTTTAGTTACTTTAGGATTATACTGTTATACTCTATTTTAAGCTCTATTACCTACACTCTTTAATAATACGAATTATTGTTTATTATACTCAAATATTTTGCTTTATGTTTTTTGGAACTAATATATAATTATGGGAACAATATAACGGGTTGTTTATTTTTCGAGTTAAGGTGGTTGTATCGTGACAGTCGTATTAAAAAGTTTACGCTAGAGTATAGAGTACAATCGGTCAGCCGTAGCACAGTGTGAGGAAGCGTCATCTTTACTTTGTAAATTTGTTTCCAAACCTTGATTAATTTGAAATAAAAACAAGTCAAGATTGGATAAATTTTTTTTGCTCAAAATCTTCCTCTTGATATCTCATCTTCATTCTTCATTTCCTTTGAGGAAAATAAAAAACAAAGGTGCGCATGACCATAACAAGGGGCAAGGATGCCTCTAGGTAGGTATACCCTCAAACGTAATTAACTTTGAGCATATATCTTTAGAGGCAGTCTTGCGGCTTGGCCGTGCGAGCAAGCGTGCGAAAGAAAAAGTAGAATAGTCGTGCACACCTGTTTCTCTCACTCCACGTGCCTGATCCATTATTAATCAGCACACAGAGGGGTATATACACCTTCCCGCCGACCAATCACACGTGGAGCGAGAGAAAAAGGTTATACTGTTCTTTCTTTCTCGCACGCTTATTCACACGGCCGAGCGGCAAGGCTGCCTCTGTAGGTATTTGCTCGACGGTAATAAAAATTACACTTCGGAGTAGATAAGTAATTTCATGAAATCTCCGATCGACCGAATCAGAGCCACTCCTTAAATTACATTTTCTAACCTTAATTTCTAGCCTTGAAAACAGTAATAAAAATTAAATAATTAGTTTTTTAGGAACATATCGTTCCATTTATGTTGCATATTAATACAGTATTGATAGTGAAAACCTTGGGGGAAATGTGATTCATTATGCAGGATGCAAAACACCTTATCGTAAGTATTTTTTTATCAGTTTTCGAAAGTAGTCTAAGCAAAATAAATAAGATTTGTATTTAAAAATGACTGTTTTAGATATACTTAGATATACCTATTTATAAATAAGATAACGTAGTCAAGTATTAACGCGAGACATTGATCATAAACACCATACTTTGGACCAGAACTTGCCCTTGGAGTGACCAAAACCACTGTACGAGGGCAAACCAGGGAATGGATCCAAAATAAACACGACGAATACTGAGGCAGCATTAGTAAAATAAGACATGGAAAAGGCTTCATTAAGGGCTCATCCAAAAGAACGAAGGAAGAACTACTCAGACAAAGTAGAGGAAAAGACTTCACATAACAGTAGGGTTACTATAACTTAAGAGGACTCCTACACAAGATAGGCTCATTCAATTAGGACCCAAGTTGCAGAATGTGCGACGAGGGGAAGAAACAGCCTACCACATGCTGTGTGAATGTGAAGCGTTGAATCACAAAACACAGGCAACCAAAAATGAGCTCACAGGAATATATCGACCAACCAGTCTCGGGGTTATACAGACTTGTGAAAGGAACAAGATTAGTGGGAGGATTGATATAAAAGAAAATGGAAGATTAGGCACAAGAAGTTCAGGAAAATGGGCTGCTTCCTTCTGGTAGTGACCCAAGATGGCCCCAGGAAAAAAAAAGGATCAACCCTATAAGTTAGGGCCAAGGAAGTTTAAAGGTGTATGGAAGCCCAATACTGTAGAACAAAATTGTCCAGGCGTGCAGGGCAGCGGGAATAGGGGGATTGGCCCCGCGGATTTTGCGCAATGAATAGTAGGTCAGAGCTGGAATTCCATAATTCTTTGTTACTATCTATAAAGTTTTTTTTTATTTTTTGCACAAAATTGTTGGTTATTAAACGATACTACCATGGAATATTTAAAATTATTGTGTAATATTGGATTTTATATCATCTGATATAATATGGAAAGAAGCCTTCTATTTAAATGTCATATTTTTGTGAGTTTTGTATTTTTACCAAAATCTTTGAAAATAAATAAAAACAAGATTTTTTAAAATAATTTTCAAACATTGTATGATAGTTTCATGTACTTATCACCAATTTTGTGATAAAAGAAGGGCAAGATAGTGTAAATGAGTTTAATCTAACCTAAGATTCTGGTTGTACATTAAAAATAAAATTTTTATAACTGCTTTTTAGGCATAAACTTTTCACTAATAACAAACATTCATGAGACAGAATAACAGTAGTTAAAAATGTTTAGTAACCTTTGGTACCTAGGTATCCATTGTAACAGTATCTGTTAAATATTATGTGTCTACGGTATGTCGAGCTTAAAAAGTTGATAATGCAAGTTTAAGAAACCAAAAATCTAATTTCTTCTTAAACAAATACAGAAAAAGCAAAAAGGAATTTTAACATAAAATTGTACTTTCTTTCATTCAATTAGAGGGACCTGTATATATTAAAATTTCCCTGGTCTGCCAGGTAATTAATAATTTTGATCCATTAAAAGAATGTACTAAATTATTAAATGAAATAAAAGTACCTAAATTTAAACCTTATTTCTTTTTAATAATCCACAGAAATACACAAACATTGTGGAAATCATCTAAAAGATAGTTAAGAATATATATTTCCTATGAAATTTTCATTATTTTATTATTCATAATTGATATATTATTATTTTTTCGGTTACCTAACGTTACGTCTCATAAGAAGCACCTAATTTAAATATAAAAAATACTTACCTAAAGTAAAAAATGCCAATTATGTTACTCTTGGATTTGCAAGACAAAATCATACAACCTCTAATCATTTTGTTACGATATTATAAGTAACAAACAATAAGCACAAAATTATAGTCATAATTTAGTAAACACTAATCACTAAAATAAGAAGGTTTTTATCAATCCAAAAAACTTCTGCAACCATAAAATATAGGTACTCACACAAAGCAAAACCATGGGCGCAAAGGGCACAAACCACAACGAAAATGACGAATGATGAGACGACGACGGTTGACGATACAGCGCGGATATAGTTTTATACGCGCCGCGCGCCCCCTTTCACCAAAAACCTAAGACAACCTAAGACCATTACGGCTCTCATAAAAGTATAATGTGTTGCCTAACTACACACTGATTTATCAGTGTGTAAGTAGGGAACACATTAAATTATTTCGTGGAATTTTGTTATTGCGCAGAATCGGCGGGGCCAAATCTGACAGTTATTTCATACTGGGCTGGACATTTTTTGATCGAATGGGCCATAGCATTGGGCTTCCATACACCTTCAAACTTCCTTGGTTAGGACATATAAGTTTTGTTTAAATTAATACACTACTCTAGAGTTAACTTAATTGAAGTTTCAGTTATGGTTTCAAAAGTTAACTTTATTTTGACCATTTTTGGTATAAAAAAGTTTTTGGGACACTGATTACGTTTAAAAGTCAAACTTCGCAATTTAATGGAAAAAGGTGTAAAATAAACATAGAAACAGTTTTCTAAAAGGTGTTTATAAAATATTGTGTGCAAATTTAGTTTTAACATCAAGAATTGGGTGCAAAAAGAAGGGGAACTATAGTGAAAATAGGCTTGGTTTGATGATGGATGTTTCCAAAAAGGAACCTTTTCGTCTAAGGGTTCTCTCAGATTCCTAATCAGCGCCCCAAAAGACCTTAGTATACCAAAAATACTCACAAATCCAAACATGTTTTCAGTTTCAGTTTAATAAAACCAAATTTACCTAATTGTTTTATATTTTAGCCTAAGACTTCCACGAGATTTACCAATGACTGCAAGCCATAAATACATACTTTTTTCAATTTTTAGAGTATTATAATCCCAGTTTATAATGGAGCCGCTTGGATCAAGCGTTGTTTTGAGAATATATTAAAGCAAACCGCGTTGGGTACTTTAAATTTGGAAATTTGTGTCTGTGATGACTGCAGCACGGATAATACCCCAACTTCTGAATGATTGGAAAAGTACTTTCGAAAACTTCGGAGTACCTTTTAAAGTTTATACAAATGAAGATGATAGAAAAGGAGGTACTTATAAAATTAAAAATGTAGATATTAATCTTTGTATTATGCTTAGAGTGCTAGTATACCAGTGTTAGAGAGATCATTTAATAAAATCAGTATTGTTTAATTTGTTGTACAGGGTGTCCCATTTTGGTCGCTAATATAGGCTAAATCGGAATCTGTAAGAGTTATCGAAAATCTGACCAAGCACTCACGAGCTCTTTTTTGAGGAAAATAATAATGGCGAAACAGATCACGGCTATCGCGATTTGTTTGAGAGCTACAGGGTAATTCTCGGATTTCGGCCATTTTGAAATAAGTCCGTATTTTCTTTATTATAGAAGATATTAAAAAACTAAAAGCAGGTTCTTCAGGCACTTTTTTATGAACAATTCAGTGGCGTACTCGGTTTTTTCTATTGTTTATAGTTTTTGAGAAAAGGTAATAAACTAGGTTTTTTAAATGGGACACCCTATATATTATTAAATAAAAAATCTACGTTGAATTCTAAGCATTTTTCATATGAAACACTTTGTTCCTAGTCCTAACCGTTTTCAGATTTTGAATTTTTAAATATATTTAAAAAAAAAAATTAATGGCTGGAGAGCCTGAACGGTTTATTTATGATGATGAGCTAAGTAGCTTCCACCTCGGGTTTTAGTATGGTATCCAACGTGGCGCTTTCTCTGTTTTGAATAACATTTTATATACCTAAGTAAAGTAAATTCCCTGGGAAATAAACAAATAGTATTATATATTACAATATTTAACATACAAAATACAATTAACAAATAAAACGAAACAAACTACTGAAATTTCAATCAAAATATTACATTAAGTGTTCAAACGTTTGCCCATTATTGTTTATACAAAGATGGCATCTCCTGAGCACACTACGAGTCGTTGCATTCCGAATGTGGATATTGGAAATACTCTGAATGGCTTGTTCGAAATTAATTTGCAGTTCATTTATATTGTTTACTCGGTTTAAATAGATTTTATCTTTTAATAAACCCCAAAAGAAGAAATCCAGTGGAGTCATGTCAGGTGACCTGGCTGGCCACCTGACAGGTCCGTTATTAGCAATCCACTTGGCACCAAAATTAGTATTTAAGTGATCCACAATTCTTGCCGCGTTATGGGCTGGCGCCCCATCTTGCTGGAAATAGAGTTCTTGGCTTTCTTAAAGGAAGATTATCTATAAAATTAAAAATGTTTCTTTCCAAAATATTTAAGTATATTTGAGAATTTAAATTTTCGTGAAATATTTCATAAGCAAGAACTCTATCTCCTAGCAAAGCCACCCAAACATTAAACCCAAATCGTCCTTGACGTACCCTTTGTACCTGTTGATGAGGATTTTCTTGGGCCCATTGGTGTTGGTTGTGCCTGTTAAATATACCATCGCTGGTCACTCGTGATTCGTCAGTCCATATGATTTTACCGGGAAAAGCCTCATCGGCATTTAATTGTTGGATATACCATTCACAAAACTGGATTCTTCTTTCCGCATCGCCTTCAATCAGAAGATGAGTCTTGCGTGACGTATAGCATTTATACTTGTGCTTTTTAATATACGGCAAGATTTTGAGCGAGGAACTCCAATATTTGTTTCAATGATTCTGGTTGAAGTAGTTGGGTCGGCACCGACGCAAGCCAATACGTTAATGCTAGTTACTTCGTTATTTTCCTTTCTGTAACTTTTTGCCCTCGGTTTTTAAATGATCCGAAGTTTATCAAATTGTCTACAAGTCTCTTGAAAATTGTCGGAAATGGCTGTTGACGTTCTGGATACCGCTCATAGTATAAATCACAAGCGCTCTGGCTGTGCTTATTAGATTCAATATAGCATTCAATCATATTATACTTCTCAAAACTTGCATATTTATCCATATTAACGTTTTAAAGGCAAAATAAATTTAAACTGACAGCTAACGAAAAAAATACGTGTATGCATAAGATGACAACTAGGAGCCATGTAGTGTGGTCCATGGCCTACAAAGGGAATCCTATCATATAGTTTATCTTTTCGGATGTGAATGCTTATGAAAACCATTTGTATTAATAAATATTTGATATTTTTTGAAACTGACAATTCTTAAAGCATTTCTAGTTAACCTGAAGCTGAGCAAGCTCATAAATAAACCGTTCAGGCTCTCCAGTCATTTTTTTTTTTTTTTTTAAATATATTTAAAAATTCAAAATCTCGAAAACGGTTAGGACTAGGAACAAAGTGTTTCATATGAAAAATGCTTAGAATTCAACGTAGATTTTTTTAATTTAATAATATATAGGGTGTCCCATTTAAAAAAACCTAGTTTATTACCTTTTCTCAAAAACTATAAACAATAGAAAAATCCGAGTACGCCACTGAATTGTTCATAAAAAAGTGCCTGTAGAACCTGCTTTTAGTTTTTTAATATCTTCTATAATAAAGAAAATACGGACTTATTTTAAAATGGCCGAAATCCGAGAAATACCCTGTAGCTCTCAAACAAATCGCGATAGCCGTGATCTGTTTCCGCCATTATTATTTTCCTCAAAAAAGAGCTCGTGAGTGCTTGATCAGATTTTCGATAACTCTTACAGATTCCGATTTAGCCTATATTAGCGACCAAAATGGGACACCCTGTACATGGTAGCTTTAAAATTTTTTCAATACTTTAGAAATTATAAGAAAGTTGGCAACAGTGTCAACACATACTTTGGTCAATTCAAAGAAAGTTATTTTGCTTATTTTTAGTGGGATATTCGAAAAATCAGGCAATCAGTATCAGCTCAGGAGAATTTCTATGTTTTCAGGATATTGTAAGTAAATTTTTAAACACCTCTTAGTCCATTTGTAACTTTTAAGGCGTTAATTACATTTCTCACAATAAATCAAAAAATGTGTCATTTGGGTAATCATTTATTCCTAAGAAAAAACTTACAATTTTAAAAAGGTACAAAAAAAAAGTGTCAAATAAATAATATATCTCCTTAATTATTCATTCTATCAAAAATATTTATATAACTTTTTATAAAGACAATTTAGAAAGCTGTCTATCTCTTATAGTTTTTAAGATATTAACGATTATTTTTAAAATTTAAAACGTCAATATCTCAAAAACTATAAAAGCTATAAGAAATTTTATATGACATAAATTATGTATTTTTACGAAACCTTTAATTTAGGTTATATAATATTTTTGTTTAAATGTAATGCTTTACGAATTATAATCAATAAATCTAATTTTTAGGATTTTATTAAGGCATACTCCTGGAATTCGATTTTTTTATTATAACTCGTAAAGTATTGCATTTAGACAAAAATATTATAAAACCTGAATTAAAGGTTCCGTAAAAATACATGATTTATTGCATATAAAATTTCTTGTAGCTTTTATAGTTTTTGAGATATTGACATATAAAATTTTCTTTGGCCTAAATTTTAGGTAGGGAACAAGATATCGAGATACGGTTTTCGCGAGCTTGTTTAGGCATTATTTAGCTACTTTTTCATGAAAAAAAAATTATACCAATGCATTTAATTTTTATGAGAAAATTAACCATTTCTGTCGGAATATCGAAAAAAGCCTCTAGCGGCGCCCTGTGAAATTAACAAAACTTCAGATATTATAACATTTATAGCCCAAGAAGAGCTCTTGATAACTAGCCTAAGCTTGTTAAAATCGGCTTAGCCGTTTTGAAGATACAGAGTGTTTTTTACGAAAACCTTTAAATACCCCCACCACTTTATTTTTACAGATACAGCAAAAATTGTCAAACAAAAAAGGTTTAAATTATCCTCGACTTTAAAAATTAGATATTTTTGTTAGGTAAATATACCAAAATTCACAGAAACATGACTTTTTTAGATTGAAGATTGCAGTTACGTCCCCTAGCGGCCATTTTAGAAACTTGAAAATAATTTCCAGCTACTTCTTTTGACCACGTTTACTAAAAATATTTTTTACCCAACGCTGTGCGATAAACATTTTCTGAGATACAGCCGGCGTCCTTTCTTTTTTGGACACCCGGTATATAACTTGCCGTTAAACAAAACCAAACATTCCTTGAGATAATCGATTTTTATAAGTTATGTAATATTGATAATATTGCATAATTTTAAAAATGTTGATTTATTTTAGGATGATGTTATGTTACCAGACCGAATCATGAAACAGTATGAGAGGGCAATAGAAGAACCATTTAACACTGTAGGTAACTTTGTCGACTTGCTAATTATAACATATCTAAGGTGTTATAATTGACGTTAAAATTTTAATTCATATAATCTATTTTTTATTTTAGATTGTAGGCTGTCGGTTTAAAAGAGAACCTGAGAATTCAACTGCGAGATACACAAAGTGGGCAAATTCTCTGACGCAGGAACAGTTAAATTTACAGGTCTTTACTTCGCACGGACCTACGGTCATTATGCCCACGTGGTTTTGTCACAGAAGTGTATATCAAAGGTTGGTACGCATTAAAATCATGGTTTTAATCAGTATTATTTAAAAAAATATATGAATAATTAAAAAAAAGAGTTTTAAAGTTTTAACACTTAAAATGTATTTGTTCATACAAAAAATAATACCCAGACGCATTTTTGTGTGGTGCTATATAATATTTTATTTTAATAATCGAAAAAAACAGCTGGGCTAATATTGATAGGGAAGCGCTGAAAAAAAAAATTTCCCCAATTTTAGTTACATAGAAGCTTCAGTTTCGGATGTAATATCTTATATTTTTTTCGAATACTAAGTTTACTTTACTAATACCGGTAGAAAATTTTATTTCAGCAATAAGTCTACCAAAGGTCTACATATACTTTATAACATTTAAGCTTTAAGGACGGTCCAAATTTTTTTCTACCAATTTTAGTTACATAGAAGCATCAGTTTTGGATGTAATATATCTTATATTACTTTCAAATACCGAGTTTACGTTACTAAAACCGGTAGAAAATTTTATTTCAGCAATAAGTCTACCAAGGGGCTACATATACTTTATAACATTTAAGCTTTAAGGACGGTCTAAATTTTTTTCTACCAATTTTAGTTACATAGAAGCATCAGTTTTGGATGTAATATATCTTATATTACTTTCTAATACTGAGTTTACTTTACTAAAACCGGTAGAAAATTTTATTTCAGCAATAAGTCTGCCAAGGTCTCATATACTTTATAACATTTAAGCTTTAAGGACGGTCCAAATTTTTTCTACCAATTTTAGTTACATAGAAGCATCAGTTTTGGATGTAATATATCTTATATTTTTTTCAAATACCGAGTTTACTTTACTAATACCGGTAGAAAATTTTATTTCAGCAATAAGTCTACCAAAGGTCTACATATACTTTATAACATTTAAGCTTTAAGGACGGTCCAAATTTTTTTCTACCAATTTTAGTTACATAGAAGCATCAGTTTTGGATGTAATATATCTTATATTACTTTCAAATACTGAGTTTACTTTACTAAAACCGGTAGAAAATTTTATTTCAGCAATAAGTCTACCAAGGTCTACATATACTTTATAACATTTAAGCTTTAAGGACGGCCCAAAATTTTTTTTTTTTTTTTTTTTCTACCAATTTTAGTTACATAGAAGCATCAGTTTTGGATGTAATATATCTTATATTACTTTCAAATACCGAGTTTACTTTACTAAAACCGGTAGAAAATTTTATTTCAGCAATAAGTCTACCAAGGGTCTACATATACTTTATAACATTTAAGCTTTAAGGACGGTCCAAATTTTTTTCTACCAATTTTAGTTACATAGAAGCATCAGTTTTGGATGTAATATATCTTATATTACTTTCAAATACCGAGTTTACTTTACTAAAACCGGTAGAAAATGTTATTATTTCAGCAATAAGTCTACCAAGGGTCTACATATACTTTATAACATTTAAGCTTTAAGGACGGTCCAAATTTTTTTTCTACCAATTTTAGTTACATAGAAGCATCAGTTTTGGATGTAATATATCTTATATTACTTTCAAATACTGAATTTACTTTACTAAAACCGGTAGAAAATTTTATTTCAGCAATAAGTCTACCAAGGGTCTACATATACTTTATAACATTTAAGCTTTAAGGACGGTCCAAATTTTTCTACCAATTTTAGTTACATAGAAGCATCAGTTTTGGATGTAATATATCTTATATTACTTTCAATACCGAGTTTACTTTACTAAAACCGGTAGAAAATTTTATTTCAGCAATATGTCTACCAAAGGTCTACATATACTTTATAACATTTAAGCTTTAAGGACGGTCCAAATTTTTTTTCTACCAATTTTAATTACATAGAAGCGTCAGTTTCGGATGTAATATATCTTACATTACTTTCGAATATTGAGTTTACTTTACTAAAACTGGTAGAACATTTCATTTCAGCAATAAGTCTACCATAGATCTATGCCCTATAAAACCTAGGCGTTAAGGATGGTTTAAACTTTTTTTGACCAATTTTAATTACATAGAAACACAAGATTCTTATGTAATATAAGTAGGAAAAAGGAGGAAGTCAAAAAAGAAATCAAGGTACATTTAGAAATTGTTGCGAAATCGTTTATCTCTAAGAAGTAAATAAATTATAATATACTTATTGTTTAACTTTCTTCATTCCCGAGTTTTTTTTTTCAAATAATTTAATATAAATAAGTTTAACAAAATCCGTTTTATAAAGTTATGTATTGTCAATTGTCACTTTCTCTTTTGTCAAAAAATTTCCACTATAATACCCCCCAGGGTACCCCAGAAAGAGAAAAGTTCCGAAAAATACATAGGTTACCATGGCAACGTTGAGAAATGCTTGTATTTCATTGGTCGAAAAATGTTGGTGTGAAATTTTCACTTTAATACAAGTTTCGACAACGGCGCAAATTGCATGTTAAAATTTCTTCAGTTTTGCTTCGTATCTGAACTATATTCCTGCCTACAAATATTTGTTTACCTAACAAAACAAAATATAAGCAGTTAAAAATATTTAAAAATAATAATATTTGTAAAAGTTGGTACATTTTTTTTAAATCATGATTTTTATCAACCCTTTCTTTTAGGGTTGGTGGCTTTTTTGAAAGCAAAACTGGTTGTCCCGAGGACCTGGTATTTTTTAATAAACATCTGGATCTACGTGGTAAAATATGCAGAGTCGACGAAGTCCTATTAATTTATACTTTCCATCCAAATCAAACAACGTTTTCGATTGATGAGTAAGTTGGTTTTTCTCTTTCAGTTTTTTCCAATTGTGGAAGCTTTTTTCCTTAAAATTTCCATATTATTCCAACTCAAACTGCCTGTTACTTCAGTCCACAGTGAACTAGTGAAACAGTACTGTTTAGGGTATTAGCAATGAGCTAACATCGTAGATAGAGAAAGCATTTCATTCATAAACGCAATCGAGAGCTGCGGCCAACATGTTCTTGTTTATTATTGGCGATAGAATGGTACAAGCATAGTTTGTACTTACTTGTAAAATGATAATCCAGGAATCATATCCACTTTGCACACTTGGCACTGCCTTACCATTTTAATTTATTAAAAGTACTTACAGAAAACTGAAATTTATACACTTGTCACAAAAATAACCCAAACAACAAAAAACATTTGGACTAAAACGCCATATTGAATGTGTCATCTGTCGAGCGAAGTTGAAGCAAGGAAGTTTAAAGGTGTATGGAAGCCCAATACTGTAGAACAAAATTGTCCAGGCGTGCAGGGCAGCGGGAATTGGGGGATTGGCCCCGCGGAGTTTGCGCAATGAATAGTAGGTCAGAGCTGGACTTCCATAATTCTTTGTTACTATCTATAAAGTTGACATCATCAAATGTCAAATTCAAGCATTCACTGTTTTTTGCACAAAATTGTTGGTTATTAAACGATACTACCATAGAATATTTAAAATTATTGTGTAATATTGGATTTTATATCATCTGATATAATACATCCTTCTATTTAAATGGTCGATATTTTTGGGAGTTTTGTATTTTTACCAAAAATCTTTGTAAATAAATAAAAACACGATTTTTTAAAAATAAATTTCAAACATTGTATGATAGTTTCATGTACTTATCACCAATTTTGTGATAAAAGAAGGCAATATAATTAAATAAGTTTAATCTAATCCTAAGATTATGGTTGTACATTAAAAGTGAAAATTTTATAACTGCTTTTTAGGCATATACTTTTCACTAATAACAAACATTCATGAGACAGAATAACAGTGGTTAAAAATGTTTAGTAACCTTTGGTACCTAGGTATCCATTGTAACAGTAACCGTTAAATATTATTTGTCTACAGTATGTCGAGCTTAAAAAGTTGATAATGTAAGTTTAAGAAACCAAAAATCTAATTTTCTTTTAAACAAAATACAGAAAAAGCAAAAAGGAACTTTAACATAAAATTGTACTTTCTTTTATTCAATTAGAGGGACCTGTGTATATTAAAATTTGCCTGGTCTGCCCAGTAATTAATAATTTTGATCCTTTAAAAGAATGTACTAAATTATTAAATGAAATAAAAGTACCTAAATGTAAACATTATTTCTTTTTAATAATCCACAGAAATACACAAACATTGTGAAAATCATCTAAGAGATAGTTAAGATTGCCTTACTTTTCTCACTGCTATTTATTTTCATTTTCTATAATTCATAATTGATATATTATTATTTATTCGGTTACGTCTCATAAGAAGCGCCTAATTTAAATATAAGAAATACTTACCTAAAGTAAAAAATGCCGGGTATGTTACCCTTAGATTTGCAAGATAAAACCATACAACCTCTAGTCATATAGTTACGATATTATAAGTAACAAAAAACAATAAACACAAAATTATAGTCACAATTTAATAAACACTAATCACTAAAATAAGAAGGTTTTGATCAATCCAAAAAACGGTACTCCGGCTCTCATAAAATTATAATGTGTTGGCCAACTTACACTGATTTATCAGTGTAAGTAACAACACATTAATTATTTCGTGGAATTTCGTTATTGCGCAAAATCGGCGGGGCCAACTCTGACAGTTATTTTCATACTGGGCTGGACATTTTTTGATCGAATGGGCCATAGCATTGGGCTTCCATACACCTTAAAACTTCCTTGAGTTGAAGGTGGCGAAAGTACGCTTCTACGAAAAATTCGCTGTTGTCACGTTGTCGCGCCTTTATTAGTAGCTGTCCAAAAGATAAATGATATTTTGACATCATTACTTTTCTGTGTTATACTTTATAGTAATAAATATAACAAATATTATTCACAGTTTAACATTAGGAATAAATTAAATAAAATTTAATCATAATATACTATCAAGTAAATGAGAAAGATACGCAGCCACGTTTTACGACAAAATAGTATCTGTAGTAACCATTTTCCTGGGTTTTGGTGGATTTTATTGTTTGAGTACAGAGGTTCATTCATAGCTACCCAATAAACAACCGCAACTTATAGTAACATACAAGATATATGGTTGTATAAAAGGGCAAGGTATATAAGCAAGTTTCGGGGTTTTATAAAATTACCTATGATATTTTATATATAGCGTTACTGTAACCACAGATATAAATTTAGGTGATATAGCATTTTCCGTCACCAATTTATATAACTTTTTTGGGAACCGTTACTATTGTAATTATAAAGAGTTTATATAAAGTTTACGAACCCTTTTTTTCGGTTCCAAAGTTATATAGGAGTGTTTTTGTTTACCTTATAAAACTTAGTGTTGCTCGATTTATATTACATCACTTTTAGTGACGGCTGTTCCCCATATAAAATTTAAAAAATTTGGTAACACATTTTCCCTTATTACCCTACCGCATAACCTTACAAAAGTCAATAATCACGTTAATTTTTCTGTTTATTATGGTGTGATAATAATGCGTGCATAATAATAAAAAAAGTTAGTTTACATTGTTACTTTATTGATTATTTAATATGAATTATAATTGGAAAAAAATTAAGTTTAGCACTTCTTTTCGCCGCAAAGTTGCGAAAAATTTTAGCAAAATTCTGGCTGGTGATGATACAAAGTTTTCATCCGGGTTATTAAATCCTATTAAAAAATTTATCATTTGGAACATCCAAAGGGCCTACAAAAGTCCCAAGCACCCAAAAATTTTATGATAATCCCAATTTGAAAAGCACACAAAAAACATTAATAAATGGTTGTTAAATTATAAGCAACATTTTTTACCTATGACAGGAGCTTTGGAACAAAAAAAATGAAAATTTAAGAATATTTAAAAAAAAGTAGAATTCAATTCAAACAACTTTTAAAAGATAATGGGTTGTTAACAAATTTCAAATATATTAAACGAAAAACTTGTTAGGAACCCTATCAATTTCAACAACAAATTAAGATGGAACTTTGGCATCAAGGTTGGTTTTGTTTAAATAAATTGAAAAGCCTTCAGAAATACAAAATTTCTTTGAAATTAAGATGACGGTTTACCAATATATAAAAGCTCTAAGGATGTTTGGCCTATACTTTCAATTTTTATCCTCAATTAAAGCCAATTTGGCATTTATAGTGGCAAAAGCAAAAGATGTTAAAATTTGAGAGTAAGTTATATCAGATCAAAAATTTTAGAAATGCCGGAACCTTTAATTCAGGAAAGCTAAAAGATTAAGTGAAAGTGACAAGTTATTCCTGAAGGTAATCCGATAAATAAGCAGTACCCCATTTTAAAAAAGAAAATTCTTTAAAACCCCAAAAAGTGGAAAAAATTTTTTTATCAGATAGAATTAGCTGATTTTTACATAAATACCAGGTTCAAAGATAAATGGTTTAACAATTAAATAAATTGTCTCTGTAGAAAATGTTATTATTAATAAAAATGGAGAAACTTTAATTTTTTGGGTCTTGCTTAAAATATTTTATAATTTTTTTGAGACTCCAAAAGTCTCATTTTTAAATATATATGTGTCTGACTGCGAGGAAAGAGATGAAAAATTATTCTTTAAATAAAATAAAACGTAAATTAGTTTGTATTAAGAAAAATCCAAACACATTTGTATTCTCCATTATTACATACCTTAAGATAAACATAATTAATAAAATAAGGAGTTTTTATTTTAAATTACATTACAGATATACCTTTAGCAAAAAAATAAAAAAAAGTTTATGTTTAAATACTTTTTTTATTTCTTCTTCCTTAACTTTTTATAGGTAACTTTTTGTATATCACCGACACTGCGAGGGATTTTCTTTAAAAAATTAGCTATGAAAATTTAAACGTAAAATCAAAATCACGTAAAATAGGTTATGTTTTGGCTACCTGTGGATATCCGGAACTATATTGAAAAATATTCCATTCGTTTTTTTTAAGGTAAGTGGTGAAAAAAAATACTCAGTTACGTTAAACATTACTTTAGTCGGGTTTCTGTATGCTTCAAGAAAAAATCAAATTGGTTCAAAATTTATTTATTTGAATGGATGCGTGACTTTAACTTTTCTATTCGCGGCACGTCGTTGCGTGCCTATAGTCACAGAGTTATATAAAGATGTTTTCGGCCGTTGTTATATATCATTACTAATAGTTATTTGCCCTCTTTAAGTGGTATAATGCTTTCGAAATGGTATATAACTTCTAACATTGCCATGATTGTTTTAAACAAAAACATAAATATGAAAGAAGAATATCAAAAATTATTTCACTTAAAAATTCTAAAATTTTTATTTATGGTTCAACATTTCATAAAACAAAGGCACCTGACAAAAATTGTGTAATATAAAAAAAATTAAAATTATGTTTTTATTAATATCTAAGTGCAAAATAAATAATACTAGTTATTTTGATGGCCCCTAGTTTTTCAAAAATCAGTTACTTTTGCAAAAAAATCATTGCACGTACATTTTTAGATACAAATTATCAATTATAATAGGTATTCTATTATTGAGGTATTCAATTATTTTCTGTCTCCTCCATTTTTAATTTATTAGTATCACATGTCATCAAAAGTAACAAGTAATTGATTTTGAGAAGCAGAAAAGAAAGAATCACAACGGCTCGGCATGTCAATGTGTATAAAAAAAAAATATATTTAGAAAATCTGACTGACAAGGACAAAAATGACATATGACAGAAAATAGTAATATCAGAACTACTTTAACACCCTATAGGCAAGTTATATAGAGTAACCAAATATTTTCAACACAGTTTATATCACTTAAGTTTTTTAAAAATGTTTCTGGTAAGTTTTATGATTACGGAAATAGTTTGTTACCGTTAATCACACAACTTAAAAGTTTATAACGTTACCAAGTTAGGGTTTCCGATACTTTCTCCCCATTTAAGCTCTTTAACAGGTTTATGAGTAATCTAAATATTTTGGTTACTATTTATATAACTGTAGGGTTATAAGGAAATATATAACAGTTGGGAAATATTATAAAACCAAAAATGTTTATTGGGTGGCAGAACCTTAGAATGTGCGTTTATGATGCCACGCTTATGCCAAATCGATGCTTTCTCCAGTTAAACTAACAGCTCATTGGTATTTAGGTATATTTTTATTTTAGAGAAACAATATGGACTCTAAGATTGGAACGTCTCGAGAAAGTAGTCTTAAGCCAATGGCCGAAATTCACCATATGGAATGCTGGAAAGCAAGGTCGAAAATTCTATAATTCTTTATCCGGAAATCGGGAAAAAGTCTTGGCTTTTTGCGATGTGGACTTGAATAAAATCGGAAAGAAATACACCGCTTTTGACAGCGCTGAGAAGAAGTTTGGCCAGGAAGTCGATATTATTCACTTTAGAGACGCAGTAATGCCATTTGTGATCTGTATGAAAATTGTAAGTTAATGTAGGATATTTATTTTAGCTTTTTAGGGGAAACTTACACACTGATGCTAGAGTTATACAGGGTGATTCATAAGGAAATGTCAATACTTCAGATACATATTCAGTACAAATATGAATCCGCAAGGCCTTCGTTTCCAAAATACAGGGTGTTAAAATTTTTGGTTAATTTTTCTATTTTTTTTAATAAAATCTATGATAATGTAATTTTAATCAGCATCAAGTTGCGCAACTTTGCCTCTATTTAATCGACCTCGTATCTATTCAAGTTTCCGAGATCCCATTGATGAGGTTCGAATTTGGGACACCCTGTACCTGAATAGTGAAAATATCTGAGAAGTTGATATGTACTTTTTTCTTACACAGAACGTTGTTTGACTGGCTAAATTGAGGGGTACCGTACTTTTTAGAATTCACAGAGAAACACATTTGACTGTATTGGCGCGTGGGGCTACCGTCGTTTTAATGTAGCGTCCCCTAGAGAGTAGCATAAATATTTACCAGCAAGCGAATGCTCGCCATCTAGTGATGTATAGGCAAACTATGCAATGTAATAGTTTTCTTTATTCATGCCCAAGATAAATTTGAAATATCGAAAAGAGATGGCCCTACGTGCACTAAACCTAGCGCATTCGTCATATCATAGATTTTATTAAATTTATTGGAAAATCGTAGTTTTGTCGTTCTTTTATGCAATATACGTATCAAAACGCCTGACCATATAATCCTGATTCATCACCATGTGACTTTCATCTCTTTGGACCGTTAAAAGAGGCATTGGGTAGCTCAGAAACCCAAAACAACCTATAAAGTGGCATTATAAAAATGTCACAAGTGCATAGACCATAGAGGTATTATAGATAGAGCAGGAGAGCCGGGCCTCGAACTGTCCTTCGATTAAAAAGAGAGAAGATCATATATCTCTCTCTCATGCGTCAGTAAAGAGGGACAGATGGGGTACCGGGATCTTCTTTCTCTTTCTAACCGTGGGAGGTTTCTGCGTACAGGCCGCCGTATGTCATCCCTGCTTTATCTGTAATGCCTCTATGGCATAAACTGGAAAACGTAAAGAAATAATACAAAAATCGTATACTTGTTGCAAGTAAAATAAACGTTCACAAAACCAAGCGTAAACTAAATACTAATGATGTTAGAGACGTCAAATTTTTACCAGATGTTACTAGCAGTGGTACCAACTTAAAATAAAACAAATTTGGCCGAATCGGCATGCGCGGAAAGTTTAAATAAAATATTCACCATAGTTTTTGATCACAGTAGTATTGTATTATATTAAATAAAAATGTGTAGATATTTTTGTTGCAGGATTTAACTGAAGGAGTGTTTGAAGCCAACTTGAGGACCCTAAACCTAAAGGAAGGGCTGGATTATGTAATGTTTAGCTGACTAAACATTAGATGTATTTAGTATATTTTAGTACAATCAAACGGGGCCATTTTTTATGATGTAATATTTATATCTGCAGATTTTATTGTTTTATTTGTTTTGTTATTTTATTTGGAAATATCACATTTCAATAAAAAGCTAAAGGATTTTTTAAAAATCATCATCTCCACCAACCAATCAGAACGGTTGGAGAGAGAAAGGTAGTAGTCCGATTTTTCTTTTTTTTTGCACTGCCGAGCGGCAGGGCTGCCTCTAGAAGGTATATTCCCGAAGATTTTAACAACATTATACACCCTTTACCATCAGAAGTTTTTTACTTAAATATATCTTCGTCTTAAACAGAACAGAACTCTTACGTATTGCTTTTACAAAAACTGTCCTCAATCTACTACGATTGAGGTATTTCCAATTTTTATTAATTATAATATAGTACATGAAAATTCTTTGATAAACCTGTACACAAACTATCAACATTAATCCTTGCTCATCTAAGAAAGGCAGTTTTCACCCCCTTCTATAAAAAAAGCAACTCACACAGAACCACGTCTGACTGACTAAATTGCGGGACTACCGTACTTTTTCGAATTCACAGGGAAACATATTTGACTGCATTTGCGCGGAGGGCTACCGTAGTTTCACCGTAGCGTCCCCTATGGGAGAGTGGCGAAAATACTTACCAGCAAGCGAATGCGTGCCACCTATATATGGATAGGCAAACTATTTGAAAAATAATAGTTTTCTTTATATGCACTTAAGATAAATTTGAATTTTTGCAAAGAGGTGGCACCAGTATGCTGGTAATCTAGCGCATTCGTCATAACTAACCTTATTTACCCTTTTCCTTCTTTTTTGCACAGAATTCTTGATATTTACACTAAATTGGCACACAATATTTCACAAACACCTTTTAAAAACTTGTTTTTATATTTATTTTACATCTTTTTTTTTATTTAATTAAACTTACCTTCCCCGCCCCAACGTACAAATATATACAAGGTGTAAAATAAATAAAAATACAAGGTTAGTTTGGTTAGTTTTATAAAAATATTTTGCCACTTTAGTAAAAATCAAAAATTGTGAAAAAGAAGGGTAATGAAAATGAAGAGTTTGATTTATAATTTTTTAAAACATTTTATTAAATTTTGTATTGGGGTTTTGGGGGGACACCGTCAAATTTTGTCGGACACTTTTAGTTTTGAGTTTCCCCTGGACCTAACCCAAAACTGTACAAACTTTTTAAAATTTCTCCTTTTAAAACAATTACAGCCAAACTGGAAGATTTTATGGAAATACACTTATTATTTTATAAGATAAATTTAATTTCATTTATTTAAAAATATTTTAATAAAAAACAACAAAAATATTATTTTTTTAAAATGTAACAAAATTGTGATTTGAAGTTTTATGTTGGTACGCCAGACACTAAAACAATTAAATGGCCTACTTTTAAATTTAAATTTTTTTTTTTTCGGGTTTAAATTTGAAAAGAAAAAATTCAATTGTTTCTTGTTTTCGGGTACCAAAAAAATAAAAATAAAACTTTTGTGTCTTTTTTTTATTAAAAATATTTGTTAAATGAAGGTAAATCAAATTTATCTTTAAAATTGGTGTATTTCCAAAAATCTTCTTACAATGGGAAAAGGAGGAATTTAAAAGTTTTAAATTTTTTGAGGTTGGGTCCATGGGGCGTTATATCTCCTAGAAGTGTCCACAAAGGACTTCAGGTCAGCAAAAAATATCAAAATTTCAAAAATCCCGGGGGTTAAAAAAAAATTAATTTTCAACTTTGATGATAAAATTTTTCTTAGATTCGTAATCATCCCAAAAACCCCCTATACGAAATCTGGTCAAAATCGGAAGGCAACTTTCGAGACAATTCCCAATTTAAAAGTAAAAATAAGAAAATTTAGCATTTTTGGCTTTTTCTAACAAAATCCACAAAAATTTTTTATTATTTATTGAAAAAATTAATCTGTGAAAGGTGAGAAATGTTTTCTTTAGTTCTATAATATAGTTCAGTAAATAACAGTCTTAAAAAAATAAACAAAACTAAAGGATAGTACAAAGGTATAATAAAATACATTTGAAGTAAATTGATTCATATTTTAAAAGTTTGTATTTTCAAGGTGAATGTAAAAGAGTAAAAAAACGTCAAATAAAGTAACACAACAATAATATATTTTTAACGAACTTTTATCTGTATTCTGTACCATAATCACGAAACACGGATCAAGAGTTAGGTTATAAACCACCTAATATTAGACAACCAAATATACCTGACACAGACTAAAAGCTAGAGTTTGAAACAAGAAAAATGAAACTAAAGTTTAGAAAAAAGTCTTATGGAGCATGCGTTTATGTTAAAAACTTAGTTTCGGAGCAAAAGATGGCAGCATCTGTAGTAAACTCAAAATAAATAACTGAATTTAGTTAGGTCTACTGCCGTTAGATGCTTAAGGAGGATTAAATTTGGTTTTTTCAAGTCATTTTCAGTCTAGCTGTGCGCTTCTTAACGAACTATTGCCATTTTGGAATTTTTGCGTTTTGGAAAAATTGTTTTTTGTGATTTTCCAGTATTTTCTGTGTTTTTGTGGTTTTTTATGTTAGTAACATGGATGAAAGAGTATGTGCCAGCATTAAAGCCAAAAAGTGCTGTGTCGGAATTGCGTCAACAGACATAGTAAGCCACCGTTTTCCGAAAAACGATCCCGAAATTTTTAAAATTTGGCTGGCTCTTATAGAACCCCAAATTATAAAAGTTAAGTGTAGAAAATTTATAACAAAACAGTGTGGAAAACATTTTTCCAATTATTTTTTCCTTCCTTGGGAACAGGAGAGGGACTTAAAAGAATGCCGTGCCTACCTAACATACCAGGTAAGGGATTGTTATTTAAGTAATTTTAAGTAACATGTAGCAAGTTAAACCATAAAATTGAGACCATTCTGTTTTTCTATAAAAAGTCTTGAAAATATTTTTTTT
>JAHBCN010014764.1:0-22141 GCA_019359885.1 Listronotus oregonensis
AAGTAGTAGTTGATTAAAATTCCCCGAAACCCGATACCACGAATTAACCCGTATTAGATTAATCACCAACAAGAAGCAATTTTGAAAAGATACATTGGTCAAACCATAACCCAGGGTATAAGGTTTAATAGGTACTTGTCATTAGTAGTCCATTTAATATTAAAATTGATAAATTGACTGAAATTCAAAAAATTGGAAGTAAAAAAACCCCAAAGTTGAAAATTCCCTAAATATTAGATAAATTTCCCCCTTTTTCCCTATTGTGGAAAAAAAAACCCCTAGAACTAGGAAAAATTTTGGGTTGGCATTACTGGTGTATTACCTACTGTGTTGTATTATGTATAAAACGACCCCCAGAGCGCTTGCCGCGCGCGATCGGCGGAGGGGTACCACTGCTTTTTTCCCTCCCCCCCGCCGCCCGTGTTTAAAACAAACGGCAAACGCAAATAGTTTTTTTTATAATTTCATAGACTCAAATATGATTTCTCGAGTTCTCGATTTTCTCGACGTTTCCCCCGGGAAAAACCCAACGATTTCCCGGGAATTCTAAAACCAAATTTCCCCGGGAATAACCCCCAAATGTTAATGTTAAGTAATTTACTCATCATACATAATATCTTTAAAAAAATATTTTTACCCCGCTTATAGTAAAAAGATTAAGTTTTTGTGATTAAACGTATCCTTTTCTTAATTTAAATGAAATGGAAGCATTTTTTGCATTTTAATAGGCGTAGAAAAAATGTTGTATATTACACATTGTGCTTACCAAAACAAACAATTTACATATCTGTATAGAATAAAATAATCTAAATTTACTCGTTAAATTTTTGTCCCTTCGTCGTTGCATCTTTTTTCGTTACAATTTTTTTTCTTCATTGATAAAACCCCATGATTTTTATCCAGCATCAAAACAATTTTTGTATCTTTATTGGATCATATCAGCTGTAAGAAAGATCGTATTTTTTTAAAAGTTTTATTTTTTCCCCCAAGGGTTATTTGCTACTGCATTGATCTTAGACGTTACTTGTGAACTGATAGTGAATTACTTTTTTTTTAAAAGCAGTACCCCCCTTTTTTTAATTTATTTTGCAAAAAGAAACAGACTTATTACATATCTTTTATACGGGGTAACTAAGGCTTAAAAATAATTTATTTTTAACTTTCTATATTCCATGCTGAAGACATGGAATAAATATTTTTTAAAAATGGAGCGTTTTCTCCTTATTTTTTATTACTTTATTAACTTTAAAGTATAAATAGTTTATTTGCATGTTCTTTGCTTTTGCCTTATTAGGTTTCTTGACGAAAATTCGATCGACGACGTTAATGTCGCCATATTGGTTTTAGAAAAGTGATATTTAATTGTTTATTCATGGACATTATTTAATTTTCGGCTCATAATTCAAAGAGGACCTCAAAAATCCTAAAAACGCCTGTTATTACAATCCACAGAAGGGTAGGAGGGGCATCAACCAAACATCGATGTTAAACATCGATGGCAACATCGAACCTGACCATCGATAGTAACGATATATCGAACATACAACATCGTTTTTTTTAACATCGATGGTACGATCGATGGTTCGTTCATTTTAAAAAAAAATAAAAAGAATAAAGTTCCAATTTTTTAAAACAGTTTATTTATTTAAAATACACAAAAAATAATACATTTTTTAAACTAAAAAAAACTATTAAAAAAAAATAATTAAAAAAACTGAAAACATTATTTTATATAAAAAAATTATAGATCCCAATAAGTTTTTTTTAAGTTTTGAAAAAAATGATTTTAATAAAATTTTCCCTTTACCCCCCGGTTACTGTTTGCCCGCTTTTGAAAACAGACGTTCTGATGGAACGAAAGTTGCAATTACAGACAAAACCCCCGGGCAATTGTGGCTAGAGTGGGATATGAGAAACGTTCTTCCCCCCATGCAAAGGGATTAACATTCATCGGAAAGTTCTGAAGGATCAATCAATAGATAATCCTTTTCTGTTTTCTGAAACTTAAAAGGGTGTTATTTAAAAAAAAATGTCTGTATATCTTTCCTCACCTCTCTGTGAACTGTGAAAAACAGGCAGTTTTTGTGGTCACTCTTTAAAAATCACAACTTTGTTGACACCACATGTAATAATTTCTTCGGTAACTTAAAGTTGTGTAATCACTTTGACTTAAGCTTGACAGTAACATCAGCAAGAGAATCCGATATTCCAGTGTTTATAAAAATAAAGAAAAAATAACTAGGAAAACCTTATTTATTAATTTCAGTGGTACAAAAAATGTTCTTTGCATCTCTGGCGTAAAGCACTGATAACTTTTAGCAGCTGGCGTAAAAGTGCTATTTTACGCTCTTGGTAGAAAATAGTATTTTGCTCTTCCTATTTACTAGGCATACCTCGTATCTTTTGTGGAAAGATCTGGAATGCAAAGATAATATCTTTTTTAAAATTATAGCCTTAACCTTTAGAAAAGGTGTTATAATTTGCTACTGTGAACGAAATAATTGGGGTTGCAGTGTGTAAGGTTCAAAAAATAAAATTCGTATATATCTGTGTTATTTTTCCGGAGAGCAAGCAAGTTTTTGGAACGCAAAACTACATTGGTTATGGTTGAAAGAATTCTTATTAGTTTTAATTGGCGATAAGGAATTTTCTTTACGATTTTGTGATTTAGTTTTATTGGACGCATCGATAGTAATCGATTTGTGATATTAGGTTTATATTATACTTATCGTTTTTGTATTTTAATGACTTATGCCTCTTATTCAGGGCCGAATTATGATATTTTCTCATTTGATGTAAGTAAGTAGTATATTTTTGAATAAAATTTGTATTTTATCTGTTTTTGATGTTTTTTTTTAAATATATATATATATATATATATATATATATATATATATATATATATATATATATATATATATATATATATATATATATATATATATATATATATATATATATATATATATATATATATATATATATATATATATATATATATATATATATATATATATATATATATATAAAATGAGTCCGGAAAGCTTCGTTTTTTTTATACAGGGGATTAAATTTTTTTTCTTTTATGGTTTATTTCACATTTCTCGAAAACACTTGTAGAAAAGATGAGTTTTTGTACACGTTTATAAATATAGGTCCTTTAAAGTACAAAATTGTTTTCTTAGGCACTTAGATCAGTGGGGTTCGTGCGGTTTTCTTTTTTTTGGGGAAAAAAAAATGTACGCCACGGGTTTTTTTCCAAAAAAAAATTTATTGCTTTTAAAAAGTTTAATTATGCTTAAAAAGTATTTTTGGACTTTTCTTTTTGACACCGTTTTCGAAATAAAAAAAAAAATACACTTACTTTTTAAAAATTTAATTTTAATTTTAATATTTTATTTGTACTAATTGTTTAGGAATAAGGTATTCAATTTTATCTTTAGATTAAATGCTGTAAATGGCTTTCCTCTGCGTTAATGCATGCTGTAAATCGCATTCGAATATTTCTTCTGCCCGTTTGAAATATTTGAGGTCTCCGGCGAAAACAACTTATACGGATACGGATTAATAAATTAATTTTATTTCGAAAACGGTGAGTTAGGACGACAAAGTCAAGAAGGTACTTTTTAAGCAGAATTAAACTGGCTCTAAGAAAGCAATGCTAGTTTTTGCAAAAACCAGTGGCGTACAGTTTTTTTGCTAAAAATAAAAACTTACCGGCATGAACGCCACTGATCTAAGTCCCTTAGAAAATAATTTTGTACATGTAAATGTAACCTATAATAATACATTTGCGTGTAGCAAAACTTATCTCAATATCTCCACGGGTTTTCGAGAAATGTGAAATAAACTTTAAAAAGTGAAAAATTTAAACACCCCGTATCATAAAAACAAAGCATTTTCGGACCCATGTTTATATGAACTTTTTTTTTATATTTTTATATGTAGATTCTGCCTCCAAATTTTTCCTCACAACATTCTGTAACACCCTGTATATTGAACTTTTAAAGTTGATTTTTCAACTGAAATTTAAATGTTTTAATATTTTCGCTAACATCACCATAAAACCGCCGTAAAAACAAAAATTTAAAAAAAAATTATGATGATCCATTAATTCATCTATTTTTCTATGACCAAAAATAGGGTTGACCCCAGTTGTAAATAATTACCAAAAAGTTAGGTAGACTGCACCTTATTGATGGGGTAAGGAAGGAAGTTTTCTTGTAAGCATGGGGTTATTATATTATTATATTATATTATATATTATATTATATATTATATTATATTATATTATATTATATATTATATTATATTATATTATATATTATATTATATTATATATTATATTATATACAACTAACCACAACTGCAGGTTTTTTTTTAAATTAGGCTTAGAAACCAGCTTGAGAACATAAATATTAAAGTGGAGGGCACTATGGTTAGCCAAACTATATTTGAAATTGATTGTGAAAGAAAGGGGATCGTTAATCTGAAGAAGAAATAGAGATGGTGTCATTGCTGAATATCGTGGCTCTAGGATTTTCAAATTATTTTATCCAAAAAGTAAGACTTGGGACCCACACCAATATATACATTTGTTGCCAATTACATACTAAAAATTTGGGCCTAAATAGAAAAAACTGCGCTTATAAACTTCCCCAATTTAATTTGGTGCTTATAAGGCTTTTTTTATACCATTTTTTGAAAAATTTTTGTTTGAAAAAATTTGGTTCTTTCTCTTGAAGTACAGAAATTTGCTTTGAAGGTTAGGGGTGGAAAGTAGTTACTTTTGAATCCAGAAGGACAAAGTTCCACACTAATTTTAATTCCCTCTCCCCATCTCCCTTTTAGAAGGGGGAAGCAAAATCCTTTCTTAGGCAAAAAAATCTTCTTTTTTTTGGGTAATCAGAGGCTAATTACCATTTCATATTTAAATTTAAAAATGGCAATTATTTTGCACATATAACTTTTATCTTCTTTTTTAAACCCCCCAACCGATGTAATCTAAGAAATATTAAAACAGATCATGTTAAAGCATGATCAAAATTTAAAATTTCCCAGAGATACCCCGGATATTTTGGCTCACGACTTTTGACATTTTGGCCTTTAAAATTTTTTAAAATTTTTTATAACCAAAAAAATTTTTTTTTAATGTATAAAGTAATAGGGATCTTTCCCAAAACGCCCCCCCTTTTCATCTGAAAAAATTGGCCCCTTTAACTAAAGAACTTTAAAATTTTTCAAATTATTTTGAAGTTATAAAAAAATTTTAAAACTTTGGAAAAACCCGGGGGAAAAAATTAAATTTTAAAAAATTTTTTAACCCGCTAAAACATTTCAAAAATTTTTTAAAAAGTGGGATAAAATTTGACAAAAATTAAAATTTTAATTTAGTCGGGGATGGTTTTTTCTGGGGTTGCAAAGGGGTTTTTTTTTGCCCCTTATATTTCAGACAAAAAGCAGACGTATTAGAAAAACTCTGTTTGCCTTTTTTATATTAAATGCATTATTTAGAAAAAGCCTACTTTTCAAATTACGCCCGAGTCCAGGCATAATAAAGCATGTTTCATGTGTCAACACTGTCAAGAAGCTCGCGAGCCAAAATATCCGGGGTATCTCTAGACGAGAGTAAGATTAAATACCAATTTTCATACTTCTAAGTCCAGAAATGATAAAGTTCAATATAAACTTTTACCTCCCCTCCCCCCATTCATCCCCTTTAGGGGGTAAGTTTCCTAAAATTCTTTCCTAGCCTGTGTTCATCGGGGATAATGTAGGATTCTAATGGTAAAAGAATTTTTTAAATCAAATCTTTCCTGTTTATAATATTAGTATAGAGATATAGATTTGGAAATTTATGATAGTTTAAATCTATGCATACCATGTTTTGCAAAACATCCGTTATTTTATACATAATTTCCAAAATAAATAAAAATGTCAACTGTATTATGAGAAAGTGTCACATTGATTAAGAAACCATGAGATAAAGTTAATAGCATAACAGAATAAACAGATACAAGCGCCACAAAAATCAATGACATATTAATTCAATTTACATAATAAAACATTTAAACAGGAAACGATTTAGCGACTAAAAATAACTTAATGGTGTTGAACCATTCTTTCCCATAGTATATTAAAAAAAAGTGGGAAAGTCAACTTTAACGAATATCATTAGCCAAAATTCACAAATCTCTTTTGAAACAACGACATCTATTTAAATATACATAATATTTGTTTACAATGTTGCCAGAGTAATAGAATTAAACCGAAAGTTGACATAATTAGCTATGTTTTTCAGAAACTGAGTTATTTCTACTTTAAATAATGAGTTATTCAAGTACCTAATTCAGAAGTGAATTTTAGTTTTTTTATGATAGCTCACGAAGGATTGATATCTTGGTACTAGATTACCGTTAGTGCCGGGTTTATGTTTAACCTATTTCTCCCCATCGTTGTCCAAGCACTAAAACATGCAAATGTTATAGTTGGATCAGTATAATTTTTTTTTACTGGTGTTCTTTTCTTTTTATAATGTGCCGCTTCCCCCACGTGTCCGTAAAAATAGTAAAAATCAAAGGCGGCCGCCACTTAAAACTAAACCTTTTTAGCTACTTATTATGTTTTTTTTTTCTTTTTAAAAAGCACCGAATTTTCCTTCTTATGCTAATCCAACTATACATTTTATCTTTTAGACAGTGCGGTATTACCACCTCGGAAGTTATTTTAAATAAGTACCACCTAAATATATCTCCCCGGCTGGGAATTAGACTCGAGTTGCCTGCCCTGTATATATATATATATATATATATATATATACATATATATATACATATACATATATATATATATATATATATATATATATATATATATATATATATATATATATATATATATATATATATATATATATATATATATATATATTTATTAGATTGAATTTAAAGGACAATAATCAACTTTAATTAAATGGTGATTTTTGTTGAAACTGTCGTGGTGGTTTTCTAAATATGTTTCTGGTTTTTTTTAGTGTTTATAATTTTTTTATGGTGTGTTAAAGGTGTCATTTTAAGCAATAACATCAAGATTGTGTAATTCGCTTAAATATCTCGGGCAGTTCATATTTGGTCCATGGCCATCCAACGAGCACCATATTTGTGACTTTTTTTATGTTTAAAAAAATGTAAAAAAGCTATATAATTTTTTTATACCGTAGAATCTGAAGGAATACTTAAGAAAATGCTTTGAATTTAAACAAAAGAACACGACATAAAACTTCTATTTTTTAATGGGACACCCTATTTATCGGCTCTTTTTTGAAAGCGTCTTACTTTTTTATTTTTTTTTTCAGAAATTCGTGTTTATTTTAGTAACAACAAATTTAATTTAATTCAAATGAGAAATTTGCGTTCGAAATTAACAAATAAATAATGTAACAATAAATATCGGCAATTCCACAACACAAAAAGTCACTATTTTGTCAAAGCCTAACGGTTATTATAACTTTTAATACACACACACATATATATATATATATATATATATATATATATATATATATATATATATATATATATATATATATATATATATATATATATATATATATATATATATATATATATATATATATATATATATATATATATATATATATATATATATATATATATATATATAAACAGGGTGTTCCCAAAGTAAGGGATACAGAGCAACAAGATTTCTTGGTAAAAATAATTCAATTTTCGTAAACTTGCCTCACCCGAAAGTTAATAACAAAAAATACAGGGTGTTAAACTTTTAATTTTGCTTTCGTTTTTCTTAAAATTCTTTAACCAAATGACCTAGCGGTACAAAATTTGGTATCTGGGGTTTTCTGGGGCGAAATTTAAATTCGTCCACGTTTTATTTTGCTACTAGGGGGCGCCAGCTGGCCTACCCCACTTGTTTTAAATGTCGTAACTTTTTTAGGCTTAGAATATTGACCTGTTTTTAAAAAATAATTTACTATAAATCCATCCATCAAAAAAGGATAAATTAAATCTCTAGAAGCAGCCGTTCTTGAGATAAACGCACTTTAAAGGATCTTGCAATTTTTTATGGAAAATAAATTTTATCCGATTGTTTTTAAACTTTATAGTGAAAGTTCTAAACACCGTCAAAGGTCTTCCGGGCCAAAAAAAACGCCTCCAACCCCCAAAATCACCCTCCAAGGTCACTGGGGATTTGGGGACTTTTGAGGGATTTTGGGGGTTGAAGGGTTTTCGAGATTTGTGCCCTGGAAGATTTGATCACGTGTTTAGAACTATCACTATGAAATTTAAAAATGGATAAATTTACCATTTTGCAAGATCTTTAAAAGTGCGTTTATCCAAAACTTAGAGACAAAATTTCTTTTATGCGGATGGTTTATAGTAACTTATTTTAATAAAAGGTCAATATTTGGCCAAAAATTACGCAAAAAATGAGAGGGTAGCTCCCTTAACAAAATCAAAAGCGTGGAAATTTAAATTTCCCCTCAAACCCCCCGACCCTTTTTGTCATTTTTAAAACATATTAAAAAAAATGAAAGCTTAAAAGTTTCCCCAAATCTTTTTTTCAACTTTCGGATAAAGCGTTTACCTAAATTCATTATTTTGATCTAAAATTGCTGTTTTGTCCCGTACTTTTGGGAACCTGTAATATTTTATATTTATATAAAGGGTTTTGACAAAAAATTTTATAGGGGGTTTTTTTTCCCCAAGCTAACTATACTTATTATTATTGCAAAAAGTTTCCACCCAAAAAAATAATAAAGAATTTTTTATACAATTGTTAAAAATTCACCCCTGTCTAAAGCTAAACAAGAAGATAAGCTTTTTTTTTCCTTTCTTGTGATAAAATGTATTGTTTTATTGTTTTGGGGTTATACCACTCCATAAAAAAAAAATAAAAAAGTGACATATCTTTCAATGTATTTTTTTTCCCCAAAAAATCCGGGTTGATAGTCAAAATTTTTTTTTTAAAAATTTTAAAACAAAAAATATAAAAAAAAACACCAAAAAAAAGAAAAATTTTAAATTTTTTAAAAAATTAAAAGGGGAAAACGACGAAATTTTAATAATATTCCCCAATTGGATCCGCCATTTTGAACTTTTAAAATTTTGATCACGTCTTTAATTTAAAGTATTTTTTTTTTTGATGGTGTTTTGCGTGTATTTCTGGTGTTTTAGACCTGTTTTTTGAAGATAGAAAAGAACTGTGACCTGATTACCAAATTCTGACAATTTGTTTTTAGGAGCAAAAATACATCAAAAACCATATATCACGTCTCTAGGATACTTTTCTTTTGTAGAGTGGTGTTCTTTTGGAATGAAGTTAAAAATAAAATTGGTCCTTTTTCATTTAACAAATTTATTGGGGGTTCCTCCATGATAAGCCTTCTAATGCCTCTTTTAGCTGTCACCTGGTGATAATGCCGCAGTATGAGTAGGGTTTTTCTGCAACGAAACTTTTAATTTTTTTTTATATAAAGTTCAGGGAAAAACCCAAACACCACTTTTGTCTTTTGGTTTTTGCCCTCTAGACTTGATATTTATGATTTTGGAGCAAAATGACAAACCGAGGTTTCGTCGCAGGAGATAAGGAATTAAAACGTGCATTACTGCCTTTTAGATAGCCTGTTTTGAAAATTAAATGTAAAATCCAGGCCATAGTCTTTTTGTGGCATAGCAAAACAAAAATCTCTTTAATCAATCCACTTTTAGCAAGTCCATAAAATCGTTCAGTTTTTTCTTTGTTCACACACTATATTACGGTATTTTCACATTGATTTTATCAGATTGATCGCACTTTGGCAACATGGTCAATATCGGTTCACCTCGTGTATTTCCTGCAGTTTAATTTCGATGTCCCCGTAGGGCATATAGTAGGTATACTGACCCCATAATATACCTGTTCATTCATACACACTCACACATCGTGGGAAACTGCTCGACGGCGGATGGGCAGCAGGCTATATGCCTTTCTCTTTCCAACATCGTAAGCGCGCCGTGGTCTGGTCTTTGTCTTTTTTTAGATTCGGGCTATCGATATACCGACTGCTGATTGCCCGTGGGGGATAGTCATTATTTCAGTGGTGTAGCAGTATCCACTTGACCATTGGGCATGTAAAACTGTTTATAAAAATCTGCGATTTTATTGCCTTCAGTTTCCTTCTCATTGCTTTGCATTAACTAATCAGTTGTCAGAGACTTAATACTTAATAATTAGCACTATAAAGTCAGTGACGTAATTCATCTGTGCTTTGATTATGACCAGAACTTTAAGGTTATTTGTCAGTTAAAAATGTTTGTTATGTCAACGATTAACCAATTAGTTTTCAGTTACTAAATATTTTTTAGCCTTATCGCGTTTTACTAGTAATGTCGCGATACTGGACAAGACGAGGTTGATTTTATTCCCAACGATATTACAATGCCGCCCCGCTGGACCAGACGACAAGATTTAAGTTTGATTCTCATTGTACGGTTTGTTTTTGTTCCCTTCCGTATCTGTTTCGTCTACATAAAATATAAAAGCTCCGATGCACACCTTCCGTTCCGTTTACATGCCGATTTCAATCAGTTACGGTCGAATTGATTGCTTACATATTTTTGACATTCATAAGTTCCCTTTACGTTTATATTGATAAAACTTGGTTTCGTCATCTATCAGTCCTCGAGGTAGTATTATATAATAATCTTTAATATTTTTGCTCCTTAAAATGTATTCACCCAAAATCTTCGTTTCTATTTGGAAGCCTCCTTATCTAATAAAATAGAAGTTATAGACCATCAGCCTAACCAAAAAAGGACCTATCGTACCCAGAATGCCCTTTTATACAGTGAATATTGACTAAGTGCTGATCATTTATTGAGCGTTTTTACAGGATGACTGCGGTTTATTGAAAATAAACCTAGAAAGTGCAAAAGTAGCCATCTATCTCATCTATAGAACAATCTATACTCAGTATGCTATCTAAACCAAATAAAGTTTGATGAAAAAATATGACGGAAAATTATCGGCGTACATGTACGTCTGTCGGTCATCCTAAGAGCCAAACTCGACCTAAGCTATTGTTAGAAAAATATTAGTTTGAAACAATCGTACTTAGTATGCTAAAGTTTTGAATGAGTCAATAATCACTTTCACTATTTAAAAGGACGATCTACTATAATTAAATATCCTTTAAATCACACTGTCAAAGTTGCATGCTATTTCTATTGAAACAGAACTGATCATGAACGACAAGATGTAAATAGATAGTAATTTAACTGCACTTATATCGAATGGTAATGGAACAGAAACGAAGGTATATTGAGAACAACCTTAATGTTCTCGAGGGTATCATCATTACTTTGCTCTTAACGTGACTACTTTTTATTTTAAATCTGTATTGTCCTTATTAAACCCTAAAGCTTTAATTGATTTGTACAACCGAAATTGAACTATTGATGGAATGCTGCTTACACGTCTTGAGTCCTACTCCTAAGCAGCATGATACTACTATATATACTATATTTTATTTAAAGTCTATTCGTTCAACCGACGATATTGATCCTAATTTTAAAACTTTGGAATATGGAACTTGTCCCACCAAAATTCTCCTAAATCACGTCGATTTCAAAAATACAGGCTTTCAGTAAGGGGTTTTATTTACTCCTAAAAGACGCTGTTTAAAAATTATTACCATTGAAGAACAATGGATATCATACGTTGGCACACGTCCGGGGAATTTCTTGTCTGTGGGTCTAAATGATCTAAAATTTAAACAGTCAACTTTTTGAAGCAGTTATTAATAAAGCAACATTATTTTAAACTTTTATATCTCCAAGAGGACTGAAATAATAAAGTGGTTCCGGACAGCGATGGCAGTAGATTTTTTCTGGATAAAATCCAGGCGGGAGTAACTACAAGTGAGATAAAAAGGATTAAAAGGGTTGAAAACATGCCAGAGGCCAATCGCTGACCTGCCCTTAATAAATATTGATAATATTACTACTATAAAGTTTAGTTTTGAAAAATCTTTACTGGGTATTCGCCCGATGGGATTCGGTCCTCGTCCTAGGGTACACATTCTGTGCGTACACAGAATCGATTGACCCTCACGAACTTGCAGATCTCCTGAAATTAAACATAAAACTCTTTTACAATAATTTAAAAACCAATCAGTGTTTTGGTTGCAAGTTTTCCACTTCCTTCAGATAAAGGTTATTTACAAAATTTTACTAAAACGTAAATTATAATTAAAATTTTTTTTTTTTAAATTTTGTGATAAAAATTTCTAAGAACTTTTTAAAAAAATTTAGGACGTAATGTCATAAATCACTTAATGCCCTCTTGACCACGCAAATACATTTATTATTTTTTTAAATAAGGAGGGTAGTGAGTTGATTGATTTTAAGTTTCCCTGAAATTACACCTTAGCATCAAGCTAAAGTAACCATGTTTCATTTAAATTACCGAATATTGAGGCCAAACCCTCTAGGCGAACCGTAGTGTGGCAGGCCAAATTCCAGCCTCACGATTGTGTGGACAGTACAGTAATGTTTTTGCCTATTTTCCCCCTATGATAACTTCGGTTTCGTATCACGTAAAGGTGTGAAATTTGGTATGTAAATTCACTGCTCGATTTTTACTATTGATATAGGTTATGTTTGGACGTCACCCGTTTGCCCATTTTGCCCAGAAGGTAAATTTATTTTATTAATTTTGTTAAATATTCAACTTTTAAAAACTATTTTAAATATGCACTTACTATTAGAACTGATTAAAAATTTTAAAAAAAATTAAACTTTATACTATTTGTAAACAAAACAAACAGGCAAACGGATTACGTCACAAATACCGAATTGACATTTAAATTGGCGTATATGGGCTTAAATGGGATCGACCACTCCTTGTTAAGTTTATTACCCTTGTTTATAACCTGTTAAAACATTGAAAAAGTTTTGCCAAATGGTTTCTGAGATATTCGATTTTGAAAATGCCCCATTGTACTGCTGACCGACTGACTCGCTCATTGACTTATTAAAATTATGGGGCCCTTCCGGAGGAAGTAGAAACTTTTTAAATTTAATATGTAAGCAGGTTTTAGGACACAAGTAAAAGAAAAAATTTGAAAACTGCACATTTTTACCCGGAACGCTCTAAAACAGTATTAATGAGAAAAGAATATTCATTATTACAGACATATCAGTAAAAAACTTGCCAAGACAAAAGATCATCTCTATAATTTTGTTTCAGAAATTTGACACCTTGTTCCGCTTCTTCCATACGCCTGTAATAGTGGCCAAATAAATAATTCTTAAAAATCATTCTGCGTGAAAGCAGAAATAGAGTACGATCGATTTTACTACGCCTCTGTTTTTTATGAGGTACTCACCTAATCATTTGCGCCCATAATAATATAACCACAGGCAACAATATTTTTTTCGGTAGGCAAATGTATTATTTCAGCTTTTGAGAGCATACTGTTATGCTTAAGATAAATGGTGATTTCACAATCTAGGTTCGCTATTGGAATTATTAATCTATGTGGTTTGTAGTACCTGCTTTGCTACCGCGTTCGCTAATTGGCTACTTCCATTCAGTCGAGATGGTGATTTTGCAAAATAAAAAATTTAACTGGGTTTTCTATTGGAATATTGTTTTATAACAACGTGACGTAACTGTACCTTTCATGGTTTCATTTCATTATGACTTTTTTTATGATTTTTATGTGGATACATTAAAGGGGCACACTGTTAGAATGTGATCCATTTGCTGATAATAAAAAACAGGCTCGTCAAATAGGTGTCGAAGGGGTTCTTAAAGAAATTTGCTGACTAAAATGTCTAATCCTTTGACATTTTTTACTTCCTACTTGGCCCAAAATGGCATCTTTTAAAAAAATAACTTGGCATCATTATGTAACAAATGGGGATGATAGCTAAATGGTCAAAAGGGTTATGTTTTTTGCACCAGCACACATTCTTTTGGAAAATAATATTTTATATTCTAAAGTTCAAGGAACATATTATTACTGCAAAATAATATTTTGATCGACTCTTTTTAAACTAATGATTCTAAGTATTGTGCGAGTAACCATTTCCCAAATATGGAAAAAGTTTTCCAATCAGGATTAATAATTATCAGCAAAAAAAAAAAATAATTCACAGGGCACAAAAAAACTGGTATGTGCTGGGTGTCGGACTAAGATCTTCTGGCATATTTTGTTTTCGCTGAACACGAATCTGAAGTAAAAATTGGGGTCAAACAGCAAAAAATCGGAAAAAAACCCAAAAAACAATATGGTACATTTACCGGCAGATACCTTCTACCATGGAATGTTTGGACTACGACTATATAAACTATAAGATATACAAAAAATTCATAAAACAAAACAAATAAAGCTTATCAAATAGTCTATATAAAAAGTTATATTAACATTTTTAACAAGATAAATATTAAAGGAGATATAAACGAAAATTTAATTTTGACAAAAAATTTCAGTCCAAAATAGAAAAAAATATATTAATGTGATTTTTGTTTTTTTTTTTTTTAAATCATATATTTTATTTATTTGAATCCCAAATCACTAAAAATTTGCGGAAAAAATCTTAAAAAAAATTCAAATTTTTTTCAGGGGTACCTTGGTACCAATTCGGTTTTTTAATTATAACTTGAAAAATACTGCATTTAGACAAAAATGTTATAAAACTTAAATAAAAGGTCTTGTCAAAATACATAGTTTATGTCCCATAAAGTTTCGTGTATCTTTTATAGTTTTTGAGATATTAACGTTTTAAATTTTAAAAAATATCGTTAATATCTGAAATTAGGCCTTTTCTCAATTTTTTGCTCTCAAGAGACTTATTTCAGTTATAAACTACTGACTATCAGGAAATAAAAGCGGTATTAAAAAACAATTTTCCAAGGGCAAAAGTATGATAATGCTGTTATTTTAGTGACAGAAAATAAAATTCATCTGGTGTCAGATCTACTATTTTGGGACACAGTTATTGTTTTCAACATGAAACCCACTTCTTGGGCATAATTAATTTGAGGCATTATTTATTTATTTATTTAGAATTAAACTGTTATAAATTTGGGTACATAAATTGGGGCGCATAAATTTGATAACAAATAAGTTAATTTGGCATAAAAAATAAATTTTGGGATTTGGTAGAATAATAAATTGATTTTTTTTTGGGACATTTTATTATAGTAATTAAAAAATATTTTCTTTTAAAAATTTTAAATTATCTCAAAATTCATGCATTTAAAGATCGAGCACAAATATGTAGAAAGCTAGTTCGAGAGAATGAAATTTTCTGTGTAAAGGAGACCCTTTAAAGTTGATTTTTTTAAATTGCAAAAAACAAATAATAACAAAAAATCGCATTTTTGGCAAGTTTATTACTGATCTATCTGGAATATAGAAAAAATCTGTATTAATCAAAAAAGAAAATTCTGATAATTTTGAAAAATATTCACATTGTTTGCCCAAATAAATAAAAGAAATAAAAAAAATGCAAAATTAATATAGATTTCAATTATTAAAGTAATATAATAATATTACTTTAAAATTTAAACAATAAAATTCAGAGTGCAATAGGTTACAAGACTAGATAAAAAAAAATCTAGAGCGTAACTTTCCTTTGAGATGTTTTGTAGGAAAGTAAAATTGCATTTTACTTTCCTAAAACATACTTAAGGTATGTACCGTTACCGTCACACTAATAATTAATAGGTAGGTTTGGTAGGTTTGAAGTGAGTGGACTTTTTACGCCCTCCACTGCGACCACTCGGTCTATTGTGGCTCACACCCTTTTATATTTCTCCCAATAGGATCAGACCTCTAACGAATCCGATATCAGATTGGGAGAGAGTTCCTACATCTCCTTTTACTCGTGTCTCCTGGAGAGTATGACGGGCAGACGATTAGATCCGTCATGCCCTCCTCTCCCGGTCTAGTGACGTGGGTAGCTACCAGGTCCTTGTTACAGCAACCAGATATTTCTTCTGAGGCCACATCACCGGCATTACGCTATGAAAACGGTCCTATCTGCTTTCTGTTTAAAGCCAGGGAACCCTTTTCCCTATAAAGGCGGTTCTGTCCGGCTTCTGTTTGGATTCAGGGATCCCTTCCTAAGCACCTGTTTGTTCGGAATAGATTAGCCCTTCCCCGTGAAACAGGCACCAGTGATTTCAATGGCACCTTTCGAAACGGATTCACTCGTTCCGGTCGGTGCACCTTTGTCTGCTTGTGACCTTGGGTGGCACCTCTCAAAACGGATTTAACCATTTCGGTCAGCGCACCTTTGTCACTTTTTTCCTATGAAAGCGGTTTTGTCCGCTTTCTGTTTGGAGCTAGGAAAGTAATAGTCCACCACGGCAGAGCGCCGCATTACCGCAGTAAAGCTAGATACTCTGAGAGGTCGCCCTGTATCTCAGAGGCACCGTTGGAGACACCTGTTTAAGGCACAGGATGTCATTCACTCATCAGCACGGTATGCTAACACCTTGAGTTAAGCCTTGTGTTCATCTTAGCTTCGGATCCCGTTCCATACGCTAGCCAAAAGAGTTGCCGATAACCAGCAATTCAAGCGCATGTTCCAAAAGATCCTACTGGGCCCAACCACGACAACGACGTGTGAACACAGCGGTTATTAAAATAATGTTCTATTTTGAAACCCAATAATTTTATAATTATTTTTTTAATGTTTTGACGATTCTATACCAAGATATACTTTTTATTTTGTAGCGACTGTAAAGGAAGGATACGTTAAACTTCTCATCGTAATTTCTGGTACAGGATTAAGCCGGAGTCTCATGCGTCCGATTTCCGACCATCCGACGTACGAATTTTTAAAAAAATTTGTGTCGGAAAACTTGCATGTCTCATTGATCCGAATTTCGGATCCGATATCCAGTCAAAAGAAAAGGAAATAAGAGCATAACTGTTTATTGTAATATTCAATATAAATTGAAATTACCCCAACAAAATAAATAAAGTAAGGTTAGAAGACCAGAAAAAAACGTCCGACATCGTACAAAATTAAAATTAATTTAACTCCATCAGACGTCGGGTAAAATGTTAAAATATTCGGACGAAAAATGGCGCCAAAATGTTCTGACCAATCAAAATACTTTCGGATGATCGGATTGTCGGAAATCGGACGCATGAGACTCCGGCTTTATTCGTTATTCCGACAGCTAAGCCACTAAACTGTACTGATAAGATCATTCGGAAAGTTTTATTTGAATTTTTGCTTAAAATTGGCGTTAAAAGTTTAAAGAAGCGTCTCTTAAAAGTTTTATTATACACAAAATTCGAATTATACATTTATCATCTAATATTATTTTGAAAGTTTTCGATAGATTTTAAACATGTAAATACGATAATTAACTGTCAGTTTTGATATTTTATAAATATATACTTTCAAGTTTCAAGGGTTTGTAGTTTCGCATTCCACATAGCAATTTTGTATATTGTAAGTAAAAAGTTTATCTGGGTTGATTTTATAATATCATTAAGAATTCTGTGGGAACCAATATTTTATCTGATCTAGTAAAGTTCTTAATTATTGGTAAAATTACTGTAATTGATAGTTTAAATTTAAATCAAATATAATTTATAGTCTGTGCACGCAATTTACATTAAAAATTTTACCAGGAAATGGAATAATATATAAGCTTTAGCAATGCTAATGAAGCGTTGTAAATTTCATTCAAAAAGTTGTCTTTAGACAATCATAGCACTTATGCTTTAGATTTTTGGTCAGTTTACCGATGTTGATGTCCCGCTAGCTTTATATAAACCTTGCAAAACATGTTTTAAAAAGGTTCTAATTAGGTACTTATTTTATAATAAACCACACCTCATCAACGACCTTCGCCGCGTTAAAATACTGCATCCTGTCAAATCAGCGAAGTTAAACTTCTGGCGAAGTTAGCAGTCTGAAAGGTGCCCATATGCTGTTGTGTGGTTTGGATATTAAACTTTAAGTTTCGACTTAATGAAATTACCAAGAGGATAATAAAGTGTAGTTCGGAGATAGTAGTGATTTGTATAACGTCTGTGGTGTCACTACCCTGTTTTACAGAAGGTGTCACATCGTTGGCAGAACTGGGACAAAATGGGTTAAACATCTAAAAACCCGTTACCCATTGTATCTAGTACCTTTAGCAATTCTATTTGTGCATTCTTGGGACGGATTTCTAAAACAAATTTAAATGTGTTAAAATTTTAAGCTAACTCGATTTATTTTGGAGATTAGGGCGTTTTTGATTTTTTGTCGATTTTACGGGAGTCCTGTATATCGGTTAGTATTAGAGATAGAAAAACCTTAAATGGCAATATTTTGTAGATTTTTACGTTGATTACAGTGGCATACTGATTTAATGCTAACTGTTAAAATAAATCATTTTTTACTGAATTAATTTCAAAAGTTTTTTTAAATTAACTATTTCCTTTAGAAAAAATCTATATATGTACATATACAGGGTTCACCATAATCGACTACCTATTTTAATTGCTCAGTAAAATTGTTAAAACTTAATAAAACTAACCTTTTATTACACTTATTACAAATCACTCTTTGGGATTTACTATAACATACGACTTATCCAAACTTTTAATAATTACGTCTTTTAAGTAAGTGCCATTAACTTCAATGCACTTTTCAAGATTTGACAAGAAATTATTTATGACACGATAAAGGAGAACCTGATCTATTCACCGGACTTCTTCAGGAATTCGGACTTTAAGATCTTGGATGTTTTCTGGACGAGTTGCAAAAACCTTTAACTTTAAATAGCCCCACAGAAAAGAGTCTGGTGCAGTTAAGTCCGGGGACCTTTAAAGCCAATAGGGTATTTTCACTCAATTGATATTGATAATGTTGTGTGTAAACATTAAAAGTAGAAACACAATTAAGCAAAACCTGCTAAATAACACGGAAAAATACAAACCCCTTACTTTTCTATTTAAGGTTTCATTATCATTGTAATTTAAATAGCCCGCCACTCCCCTAACCAATCAAATTCAACATGGATGCCAAGTCTGTTTAGGAACTACCAATATCGACAATCATATCGATTTTAACGAAATGCTAAAATGCGAAATGCTTTTTAGACTTTACACTAAAACACAGCCAGACTACCTAAATAGTTTCAATTGGAATAAAACATAAAAACTTACATCAAAATGGTTTTCACAACAATAATAGGCATGTCCTTTGGGCATTTTCTCAATACCTACAGCAGCACACCAGGCTTTTCTCCTATCGTCTTGTTTTGGAAGAGAAAAGAATATTTTTTAAGATCCTAAACTCGGCCGGCTTCTGGTTTCGCAAATAATAACAATACACTTTTTTTCATTTTGAATAAAATAACGGAAATTTACTCGTAAAAACGGTTCATATCAAGGAAAGTTTGGCGATAATAACTATAGTAATAAATTGGAATATTTGGAAAGAACACACACTATTTACAAATTAGAAATTATTAATAAATATTAGAGGTTACAGGTTATACAGGTTGACATTGACAATATGACAATTGACAGGAAACGCCAACTTTGTAGATGTTGCGCATATCGATATTTGATGACAGGCGTATCGAATAACAAAAAGCTGACAACAAAGCAGAAATTCCACCAATAGAAAATTTAGGGCCGTGACGTCACGGGCCTACAAAATTCAAACTTAAAATTGATTTTTAATGCGTTTCCGGAGGCCAAAAAAATCGGGAAAAAATATTTTTGGTCTTTATTTTCATGTGGCTTTGTAATAAGCTAATAAAAGAAAATCATGAAAAACGCCTATTTAAATCCCCAAATAGTGAAATAAGTCGGCCATTAAACACTTCTCGGAGAACTCTTTTAAAGTTTTTAGCGGTATGTACTGTCGCTTCATCTTCTATTAAGTTACTCTTTATGTTTTCACGCAAAAAAATCGTTGAACTTAATAATACATAAAAATTAAAACTAAACATTTAATTATGTGCCAAAACTTAATGATGTTTTATTGGAAAAATAACCTTTTACGGAAATAATTTTTTCTAGTTTTGCGAAAAGGTGCCTCCTCGGTTAATAATATCTTAATTTAAATCCCAAAGGTTATAGAAGATAATAATATAAAAAAAAACGTACTGACTTATCTCATATAGAATTTATTTCAGTATCAAAATAGGTAGTCTATTATAGGGAACCCTGTATAACAACTCACAAAGCTACGTATTTTGGCCACTTAACATGCCTAAAACACAATCCTTTTAAAACTTATTATTTAAGTACTCATTGTAGGTCCATTCTGATATTTTGTATTTTTAATATATACGATACCAACATTCTTTTACCGTATTTCTCAGTGTCAACCGTGTCAACAATCTATATCTATCAAATTATAAAAACAAAATGTTCCTTTAAAACTGTTTTCCCTTCGTCAAATTCAAGTTGAAGACCCTGAGGCAACAGGTTTGGCCTGCCACGCGACTTCATTCATTCATATCTGCGTTTTCCCCTCCACGTCCGCAGGATCCCGTATGCGAGATTATGTCGATGAGATGCTGGGCTTCACTCGGATACACACAACATCTTAAATCGAGATCAGCAGCCAGCAGCAATGGTGAGAAAAGCAGGAGAAATAAAAGGTCTGTTTGTTATTCAGAAATAGTTGATACTATTTTAAATTTTTTGTACTGACCTAGACCTCGAATATATCGCTTACGTAAAAAAAAGTGTAAAATTATAAATACTATATATGAATAACAAACAGTCCTAAAATAAATAGGAAGAATAATCTAGTAAAGTAAAATAGCAGTAAAAAGTCATTTCTCTTAAAATAACTCAAATTGCTTGCAATATTATAAGGCAGTGGATATTCGTCCACGAAGTGGACGAATAATATATTAACTAATCGTCCACACATGTGTGGACGAATAATATTATTCATTATTCGTCTACATATATGTGGAGAGCAACATATAATGAGCTTGTGTGTTTGTGTATGATTAAGCATTATTTTGTTTTTATTGGTGTAAGAGGAAGATGAGGGCCCAAGTTTACTTGAAGCTATTCTTTTACTTTAATTTATGGCATTAATGGCCCATAGGTATAGGCATAAAAAATCAGAAGCTCAAATTAGGTCATGTTTAAATGCAAAACTTAAGCCTTAAGCAAATTTAAAAGGCAGTAGATATTCATCCACAGTGTTGGTCGTACCTTCCATGGGACATATGTTTTCCGTAGTAATTTTGCTTCCTAATCATAGGTCCGGGGTCAAAATTCCCCTATCACGTTACCATTTTTTTTAACTTTAAAAAACTGCGGAAAATTGTGAAAATAAAAAAAAATTACTAGGAAAAACTGGAAAAAATTTCTCTTACATTTAACTTTACATTTTCAAAAACGGATTAGAAATCCCTATTTTTAAATCTTCGCGGATCCTGCCCAATTTCGTATAGGGTTTTTTTTGTGTCGCTAATTATAAATATGAAAATATTAAACTGGCAATGTATCAAAAACTAAAATTTTGTGGAATTTTCAATATACAAACTTACCCTTATTTTTAATACTAAATAAGATGAAATAATAAAATTTGAGGGTTTCCATTAAAAAAAATATTTTTTGCAAATTTTATCAATTTCATTTTTAATCTTAAATTTAATTTTTGAGCCCACTGTATAATAGGGCATTATAATATTGTAAAAAACCAATAAATCCAAATAAAATTAAATAATTAAGGCTTTTTATAGCAACAATTGATAATTATTTTAGGGCCTGCAAACGGCATTTTTGGCGTATAAACATAAATATGTCAAAAACGCTTAGATTAAAGTATAGAACATGATAAAATCATGTTCTATACTTTATCAAATAATAAAAATCTGCCTAAAATCTTGTGTGTAATCTAAAAAATGAAGTAATATATTATGGAGTATTTTACAGAGTTTATTAATTTAAAGGGGTTTGCATCCGCCATATTGAAAAACTCTTGTGGCGTCAAGAAGGGTCCATTTCGGCCATGTTGGATTTTATGCCGGACAGTGGCGTAGAATTGAGGTGGAAACGAAAAACTGCTTTTATAGACAAACAAAATTTATATTTCAAAAATATAAATGTAATTCAATT
>JAHBCN010014765.1:0-22064 GCA_019359885.1 Listronotus oregonensis
CCCCTGTATCTTGGTTTTTATCAACGGGATAAGGCAAGTTTACAAAATTTTATTTTAAAAAAGGGGAACTTTTCCGTTTTTTTTTTTTTGGGACCCCCTGAAAGCGTGAATTGACCGTAAGAAAAAAAAGACTGACGTCCTTTTTTTTTTTTTAAATATTAAAAAAAAAAGATTAAAAAAAAAAAAATTAAAAAAAAAAAGACTTTTTTTAATTTTTTTTCCGAAAAAAAATTTTTTTGAAAATTTTTTAAAAAAAGGAAAAAAATTTGAAAATATGAAAAACCCCCCTTTTAAGGGAAAACTTTTTGGAATGAAAATGAAAAAAAAAACCAAAGGTTTTTTCCGATAGCCCCCACATAGTGACAACCCTTAGACAATTTTACACAAGGCGAGATATGTACTACGTTTTCATGAAAAATTTTGAAATCGATTTGGTCCATTTCGCGTTATAAATTTATCATGTTTTTTGGGGTTTTTTAAATCAATTAAAACGATTTGAGATTTTGATTTTGCACTTGAACTGTAAATACTGTCACGACATCAGCTTTTTGTTAATCCCCATACTATTTTTTTTTTTCTTTTTTAAAAAAGAAAACTTAAATTATGAATCATGTTGATAAATATGTTCTACCGTTTTAGAAATTATTTTGGGGTGTATTTATAATCCCTGAAAAAGGGGGAAAAACCCACAGGGGAAAAGAGGGGGGTTTTTTTTGCAAAATTAATGAAAATAAATTTTTCAACAGAAAACGAAAATTTAAAAAAAATATAAAGAAAGCGGGTTTAAAAAAAGAATAACCATTGGTGGGAACAAATTGTCCAGACCATTTACTGAAGATGATTGGCTTAGAACTTTGGGGGCCCCCAAAAAAATTTTAAATTTTTTTGTGAACGGTTAAGGCCTTATCTTAGCCAAAGATAATTTTTAAAAAACCATTATCTGTTAAAAAAGAAAGTAAAAATTATTTTGTTAAACTGGTATCATGTGCTGAATACAGGGTAGTTAAATCAATTTTCACATAAATGTATTGTTCATAAAGGTTTATGCTGTCTTGGGGGCCATTAACAAAATTTTGAACAAATCAAACAAAAAACGATTAAAAAAAAAGGAAAAATTTTTATTCATTTGAAAACATTTGGAACCAAATGTAGTTTGTTATTTGAGGAAAAAATTTTTCCCCCCCCCCTAGCCCCAAAACAAGGATAAAAAATTTTTTGTCAACCGAAAGGGATGGCCTTCCTACAACCTGCTGGAGTTGTTGGCAATCATAAAAGGGGGGGTTTTCCCAAAAAAATACATATATAATGTATTTAAAAAAAAAATTCAAATAAAATACATTTTTTAGCATAATATTTTTAATTTTTTTTAGGTTTAGGTATGCAACATGAAAACATCCTGGAAGTAAAATGATGCCAAAGTACTAAAGATTCCCCAATTTTTATTTGAATTTCCTAAAAAACTTTTCCCCGAAACAACTTAAGTTATTAACAAAAAAAATTTTTCCCCCCCTAATTTTTGGGATCCCCATCCCCACAATGGTTGTTTAAAAACCAAAAAAGGCAACAATTCCCAAGAGAAATCGTTTAATGTTTTTTTGTGGGGGGTCGGGGGGTTTTGTAGTCTTTTTGGGAAAAGGGGGGTCTTTTTAGATGCTTGTCAAAGGAACAGACTTTAAAAATTTTGGGTTTTTTATTTTTTTAAAATACTACATAATATTTTTGAAACAAAAAGATAAATTTGAAAAAGGTTTGGGTTTGGGACCCTGTAAAAAGAAAAAATTTTTGAAAACCATAAAATCTGTTACAAGAGACTATGATAATTTTAGAAGGAGTGTTATAGAGATATATTAAAAATTTTTTTTAAAATATCCTCTTCGGAAATCAGTGTTGTCAAAAGATTTTAATTAAATTTATTTTTGAATTAAATAAATAGTATTATTGACCCCTTTTTTCAAAAGCATCAATGTTTTTTTTTTAACCCAAAACCCTTTGGCCCCCCCAGTTTGTAATTCTTCTAGTTTTTAAATTTAAACCCAAAAAAAATTTTATTAATATTCTTTAATGTTTTTAAAAAAACATTTTTTTATACCTACCTTAGGAGTAAAAAAGTATTATAAACAAACTTTATCCCCCTTAAAATTTTATAAAAAAAAAACAACCAATTATTTGTGTAATTATTTTTTTTCCGCATAAGTTTTAGAACTGTAAAATTGTTTCGGAATACTAACATAACTTAATTATAAATAAAATTTTTAGGTAGGATGAGAATTAAATACACATTAACATTTAAAAAAAAAAAAATTTTTTAAAAAAAAAAAAAACCCCCAAATTTACACAAAAATTTTTTTTTTTTTTTTTTTTTTTCAAATTTTTCCCCAAAATTTTTGTTCCGGGGGGTGGTCTTGGGTGCCTGGGGTTTTGGGACCACCACCACTTGTTGAACTGAACTGCTGTGGCATATAAAAAGCAGGATCTATACCACTTCCCCTTTTTGATGGGGAAAAAAGGGGTTTATAAAAATGGATAAAAAAAGGGCTTTGGCAAATTTTTTTTCATTTTTAAATGTGTTTAGTATCTTATTCAGATCTTGTTCTTTTCTGCACCCCCTGACTCCCTTTTCCTTCAAAAAATCTTCCATCAGAAAACCCTTTTCTATAAAGAATTCCCCATCGTTTTGCTGTTTTTCTAGCCTCATTCCCTATGTCCCTTTGGGCATGGATCCATGCTTTTCATTCCCAAGGGGGGGGGTAATGCCCCCGATAGCTCCCACACTGATTGGGATCCCAATTTTTCCCCCTCCTCCTTTAAAACAGACAATGGCCGGGGCCCCCCAAAATTTCATCCAGGATTTGGAAATGTTCACCCTTCGGTGAACCGCTTTTAAAAGTTTTTTTTGGGACATAATTGCCGATTTAACTCCATCCCCCTTTTTTTTGATTTGCTGCGCGTTTTTTTTTTGATGCCCTGTTCTAAAAATTTTTTCCAGCATTCCGTGACGTCTGATTTTTTTGTCGTTTACCATCGTTTATTTAAAATTTTTTGGGGGCCCGGGAAAATTTCCAAAAAACTTTTTCACGATTTGTCCCCTTTCGTGTACTATTGGGCGTCGAAGACAAAAAAAATAAAAACAAATATATCAAAAAAAAGCTTGCCAAAAAATATAAACAAACAACCACCATTTATACGTTAGGCAATGACCAACGAGGGGTTTTTGGGTTTGGGCGTAGGGGAAAAAAAAAAGACAGTTTGGTTGGGTGAATGGGAAAATCCGCAAAAAGATTTCAAATCGCAACCTGGTTTTCATGGTATTCGATCTGATACGATCTCAGATTTTTCCGAATCGACCTTTAAATTCAAAACGATTTCAATAGGTTTTCAGGGAGAAAACCCGGGGAAAAAACTCAAATCGATTTCAAAATTTGATGAAAACGTAGTAATGATAAAACTTAAAAAAATGCAAAGAAGTTCGTTTTTGATTCCCCCTTTAAAAAATAATTTAGTAAATAGTTCTTTTTAAAATAACTGTGGTGTTTTTTAAACGTCAATATAAAAAAAACCCCTAGAAAGGATTGATTTACTTTTTATTTGAATATGGTTTAGTGATTTTCCCCTTTTGACAATCCCAAATTTTTTTAACTAGTCTAGGTTTTTGAATTGCAAAAAACTTTTTTTTTTTTTTTTTGGGCTGCTAAAAAAAACACGAAAAAAGGCCTGAAAGGATTTTTCAAAATCTGTGTGAAATTTTTTTTACCTTGACTGTGTGAAAAAAACGACATTTTTTTTTCAGTTTTTTAAAAAATTGATTGCGGGTATAAAAAAAAAAAAAGGATTCCTGTTAAAAACTTGTCAGGCTAGCCGTTTTGAGAAAACACTCTTCAAGAAAATAGGGTCCCCCAACAAAGGCATTTTTTGAAAGGGGGAAACAATATATTTTTAATTCCCTGTAAATAGCAAAAAATCAAATAAAGTTTATTTTTAAACCTTATGTTAAATTTGTTTGCCGCAGAAATATGGCGTTTAATAAAATTGTGAACAAATTAAATCGAGCCGTCCCCTCTCGGTACGCCCCTGATTAAAATGATAATTTAGTAAAAACACTGAAAAAAGTGTCTCATATTTAAAGCAAATATAAATAAAGCTTAATGATGCCTTAACAAATTTATAAAAACCGCATCTCGATATCTTGTTCCTAACCTAAAATTTAAGCCAATAAAAATTTATTACGTCAATATCTCAAAAACTATAAAAGCTACCAGAAATTTTATATGACATATATATTGTATTTTCACAAAGTCTTTAATTTGGATTATGTTATCTTTTTATGTAAATGCAATACTTTACGAGTTATAATCAAAAAATTGAATTTGCAGGATTTTTTTGATGTATACTCCTGGAATTCGATTTTTATCGTTAAGTACTGCATTTAGACAAAAGGATTATTATACTTAAATAAAAGGTTTCGTAAAAATACATAATATAGGTTACAAAAAATTTCTTGTTGCTTTTATAGTTTTTGATATATTGGGTTTTTTTTGGACTAAATTTTAGGTTTAAAAAGGGCCTTTTATGCTTTTTTGCACTTTTTTACGAAAAAAATTATACCACTGCATTAATTTTTTTTTAAGAAAATTAACCGCTTCTGTTGAAATGTAGAAAAAGCCCCCTAGCGGCGACAAGTGAAACTAAGAAAACTTCAAATATTATAACTTATAACATTTATAGCCCATTAACCAGCCTAAGTTTGTTAAAATCGGCTAAGCCGTTTTGAGGATACGGAATGTTTTTTACGGAAACCTCTGAATACCTTTTATCACTTTATTTTTAGAGATATGGCAAAAATTGTCAAACAAAAAGGTTTAGATTTTCCTCGACTTTAAGGATCTGGTATTTTTTTGTTAGGTTAATATAGCGGAATTCACAGAAACATCACTTTTTTAGAATCAAGATTGCAGTTTCTCTTTGTCGTTTTAGTTATAAATTTTTTTGCCGCAAGCCGATGAATAGGTTTCCCGATACAGTACCTCGCATTCCTAATTGGCCACTCTGTACAATACACTATTGCCTATTCACTGATAGCATGGTGTTGTATTGTATTGCTGTAATTTTTACTTAAAATACTGACAATCCTTTATATTACTGTTGCATGCTAGGAAACACAATAGTGCTATGTTTTGAGACATAAACATATTTGGCAAGGATATATTAAATTAAACATCTTAAAACATCTAAAATACTTAACACTCAGGATATAAACAGCTCTTTGTGAGGGGCTCTATAAATATAAAAAACATTTTATTATTAATTCCAATATATTGTTACAGACTTTAGTTAGTGTTTAGTTATTAGAAATATAAAAGGTTAGAATTATTTTAATTAGGTTAATAATTTATTTAAAATAACCTTAGTTTTTCCCTTTTTCGACGGTCATTGCGGATTACCAGGGGGTGGAGACATCCTTTTTACACTTTTCTTACATCCTGTAGTAAAGAATCCTTCAGCTAATTCTAGACTTTTCCAGACTTTTCCATTCTTTTCCTTCACTATAAAAGCGCGAGGAAAATCCACGGGCCAGTTTAGTTTCATTTCACGGAATAAGATTTGACAGATAGTTAAAGGGTTAAACAGTTGTCACAATAACGTTACGTTGAATTTTTGTTACCAGAAACGTTTGTGAACCTGATTTGCAATAAGGTGTAACCAATACGTGTTTTTATACGGGGTGTCCCGGAACAATATCTACTATATAATATAAAATATTTATTTTTATTCAAAATAGCAAAAACGTGACTAAAACATGGAAGTTCTAACCATACTTCACTTAAAAGACAAACTCTTTACCGTTTGTAGGTTAAATCATCTACACTCTTGTTTCACTTTGTAAAATATATTCTAAAATACAATTTACCTGAGCGAGAAAACTTAACAAGCTTAAACAAACTTTGCATCATACTAGAAGTAGTTTTCGCAGTTGCAGTAAACATACATTATTTAATAAATTTAAATCGAAATTTGATTTACTTATACGTAAAGAAATAATCTAGTATATTTACTGCTATTGCTTTAACTAAGGTAATATCTTAAAAGCTGATTGAAACAAGTAACCTTATATTTTTAAATTTAACAGTAGATAACAATTTAACCTAAAAAAAACTTTAAAAAATTATAAAGCCATTTTAGGTATTAATATATTGTTAAAACTATTTAGTTTATATTTAATATATATTTGCCAATGGATCATTGTTTTAAAGTTGCAAGTAATTCGCTACTTTTAGATGTAAAATTGCTCTCCCCAAAAGGGGGAATCGTAAAAAATATTTAAAGAAAAAAAAATTAAAAATTCTTTGGGTCACTAATTAATTTCTTCGGGTCAATTTTAAGGACATTAATTTTTATTTTTTAAAATTTAATTTCGGTTCATCGGTGAATAATCTAAAACCACTGGAGAGAAAACAGATGGTTGACATAAAAAAATAGACTTTTTCCCTTTTAAAATTTAAAATATTACGAAAAATGTGTAATTAAATATAAGATCCAAGAATGTAATAAAGAAAAAAAAGTAAATATATATCCACCGGTCTTGGTAAATATTTAAAATTCCAACCAAAGATCCTATTTTTAACGGGAATCTCCTGTCTCTCGCATTTTCTGTTATATTAGTAATTTTGAAAATGCCAAGCTGTAATATCAATACCTTGACTCCGTTAATTTTTATATTTATATATATTATATTACACCCTTTAGTTAATTTTTATCTGTTTTTTTTACTGTACAGTTTCATATGCTAGAGGAGCGATTAGACATTCGTGTTCACTGAATTATATTATAAATTGTCCTTAAGGTATCGGTTATTTAATGGTGTCAGATAAAGTTGTAGAAAATAAAAGATCATTTAATTTTACATTGTGAAGTAATAAATAAATATTTCAGAACAACAAATTCGTTCTTATAATATATAAGACATAAAAGAAACAACATGTTCTTAAACATCAATCTGAACCGAAGGGCACTTCGTTTGGCATCGGATAAAATCGCTTCACTAGAATCCATTGGATTTTTGCTGATTTCCCGCCTATATTTCCATGCTCTTGTTCTTTTTAGAATTATTATTGGAAATTGAGCTTCGACAGCGATTTATTTATTGCCAAAGCATTTTGTTATTTATTTCAGGCCATTAGACCCGTAATATGGAACTGGAAAAGTAAGTTTATTGCTCTTATTTGATATTTCTAGGTTATGATTCAATTTAATCTAGTTTTATTTTTAGGAATAAACTGACGACTTGCCAATTTTGCAACATAGAATTTTTAAGTATATCGAATAAAAACCGACATATTAGAACAAAACACTCAGACCAAGATATAGTTTCTACATCAGAAGGATCCAAAAGAACTCAGCATATCATATGCCCAATCTGCATAAACCAAACTTCTTTTCCATTCCATACAGACTTGATTAAACATTTAAGTACTTTTCATAACCTAACTATAAAAGAATCTACTTTGTATTTTAAGAATTTTGAAGAGTTTTCAGCTTGGAGGACCCAGGAGAATAGAGAAGTAGACTATGCTTGCCGTACAGGAAGAAAATATGCACACGGTGAAGAAAAGAAAGTATATGAGTGTAACAGAAGTGATTACAAAGGTGCTTGTGTAGTGATGTATAAGGAAGTATAATTATTGTATGGTATTATTCTTTTTTAGGATTTGCCAGCACAGCTCAAAAACGTAGTGTGAAAAGTGGAGGTAGTATTCATATTCATGGAACATGTCCTTCAAGAATTATGGTTAACCTTTCAGCCGAGGGTAAATATTTTTTTAATAATGTTATTACTACAGCTAATCTTTTTAATTTTCTTTTAGGATCTGTGACTGTAAGGTTTGTTGAAACTCATGTGGGGCACACTGATGAACTAAGGACCAAGAGATTATCTAAAGTCGAACAAGAGACAATTGTTCAAAAATTAACTGCAGGTGTATCGAACCAAAGGATAATTGAAGATTCACGTATAATCCAAAATGATCAACTCGAGAGAAGAAACCTTGTAACGAGAGGAGATTTAGCATATCTAATCAGGAAATTTAAAATTGATAATAGGAGAGATGCAGATGGTTTTTAATTCCTATAAGACACACAAGGCAAGCGCAGTTATTTTACGAACGTTATCACAGAACTAACTATGGATGTAATGCTTGTTGACCGTTTGGTTAATAATTAGTATAGGTTTTTCTCTGATTGTGCCATCTTTTCTGTTAATTTGATTGCATTAAAAAGATTGTTAAGTGGAAGTATGTAGACCTGTCTTCCTTATATGGCTTAGCTAGTTTACTCTCTTTTATTTGCCTTAAGTTAGTTTAATTTAATTTAATTTGTTTGGAATTTAATTTTGTTGTATTGTTTTCGTACCATTTAGAATATCTTATTCTGTAGTGTACTGATTTGTAAATAAATAAATAAAATATACAGGATGTTCTTAATAACATGCTAATATTTAATGGGGTGATTCTTGGACTCATTTTAAGAAAAAAACTTCATATGAATGTATGTCCTAAACGTCTTCTCTTTTGAGATACAGGGTGTTAAAATTTTAAGAAAAAAATAATTTATTGTCATTTTCATACCACTTTAAATATTTTTATGAAAATTGCTGTACGGCGTTTATGCATTAAAGAGCATTTTTTAACCTCAAGAAACATTTTGAAGAAATTATTGTTCAAAGTTACATAAATCGTTTTTCTCGTAATTGGTCCAGTGAGATGCAAATAAGTGAATTTATTTTTTTTATGGGAAAACGCTGAATCGTACGAAAAAAGTCAAGTAACCAAATTTGTTTTAAATTGACCGAGGACTCCAAAAATAATTTTTATTTTAAGAGAAAGCAGTGGCGGACTACTTTTTCCTTCAAAAATATCTAGTCAGAGTCCAGTACGGACGCCACTGTTGGAAATAAAAAAATGTTTCTTAGGTCAAAAAATGCTCTTTAATGCATAAACGCCGTACACCAATTTTCATAAAAATATTTAAAGCGGTATGAAAATGACAATAAAAAAATTATTTTTTTCTTAAAATTTTAACACCCTGTATCTCAAAAGATAAGACGTTTAGGACATACATTCATATGAAGTTTTTTCTTAAAATGAGTCCAAGAATCACCCCTTAAATATTAGCATGTTATTAGAAACACCCTGTATAGGGCACTATAACAATAAAAGCTGAATTATAAAATTTAATATGTATAATATCATTTATTTATATTTCTATTTACCCTAAAAAACTAATAAAATAGTATAAACACATACACATTGTAACTTTTATTTTAAAACTTATACAATAATCTACAATACCTAAATAATAATTAATTATTCTAATCACATAGTCAAACTAAAGGATCTTAAAATTCATTCACCAATCTATCAAGAAAATAAATGCCTCGAGTGGTCGATTTACAGTTTAAACTTGGCGCCATTGTCATAACTGGCTGCCGCGTTCTCATTGGCCGGCACCGTTGGAAAATTAACGTATGCTCACGTAGTGTCTGGGACCGGCTTTATAACCATGAGTTTTTTTAAATAACGCTCAGAACCCTTTAGTCTAGGACAGTGGCCCAGACCAGTGGTTCCCAAACTGGGGGGCGCAAAGCAACATCAAGGGGGCGCGAGAGCTCAGAAAAATTATTAAAAATTTTCATCCTTAAAATAACAAACACCAATTTTTCTCCTACTTCCGAAATTGGGTTTATGAATGGAAAATAATGATGACACTGCTAAAAACGAAGATATTACAAAAGATATTATATTTTATCTAGAAAGTCCCTTTGATGAATTCCAACGATATTTTTCTAATTTATATGACAATGATAAACAAAAATATGCTTAAAGTCCTTTTCATTTTGATATAAACATCCTTTCAGAAGAAATGCAAATACAAGCAATCCACTGAAAACACGACTCAGTGGCGAAAAATGACTTTGGTGTAATTTGGTGATTACTACATTTTGGATAAAATATCTTCCCATCTATCTTTTAATCGCGGAAATGGCTTTGAAATTTCACATACCATTCTCGACAACCTACTTATGTGAAAAATTATTTTCTATTTTAATGGAAATTAAAACAAAAAAAGGAGCCATCTTGATGTTGCTAGTGACCTACGTTGCGTACTTGTTAAGGAAAAGCAGCACTTCGCGTATTAGATTAGATAAGTGTTCAAATGTCATGTTTATAAACAAATGCCTCTTTTTTTAGTAAAATGAATGTTTCTGTATAGTCGAGGAAAGTGGGGGGCGCGACCACTTCTTTATTTCAAAAAGGGGGCGCCATAGAAAAAAGTTTGGGAACCACTGGTCTAGGAGTACCGAAAACTATTTCACCTTAATTTTTTTATACGATCCTGTTTAAATTGCCCTACTGATGATATAAATGCATGTTGCCAGGAAGCCACCTGGTGCCATATTGTTTAAACCGAAATAGTTTAAACAATTGCAAAGAATTGGTATTTCCCAACCAGATTTTTTTATATTCTCTATTGAAATACAAATAAAAAAGGTTCTATGACTTTTTACGATAAAGTTAATATTTTTGGAAATACGAATTTTTAAAAGTTCGAAAAATCTTAAATTTGGGTACTTTTGACCCATGAAAAATGTATTAAAAAAATAATAAAATTTAAAACCTATTTTTTTTCGTTCTTTATACACAAGCTTTAATAACTTTTGTAAAATTAATTTCAGAAAAAAAACTTATAACAACAAATTGCAGATAATTTAATTAGTAAAAACATTGCTTTTCACAATTTTAATAAAGTGAATAGTTTTTAGGATAAAAGTCATAAAGGATAAATTATGATTCAGGATAACGAGAGGCCGATGCAACGTACTGCCGTCATAATGAAAAACGCAGTAACTTGAGAGGTTATAGTTTCGAGAAAAACGACCTGAAAGTTTTAAGCGTGTTTTGTAGCGAAAAAAATATTTTTATGTTTTACCTATCTATTATTGATCTATAATACCTTAGAAACGGAATATGTTATGATAGCAATAATACCTGCTATCACACCTAGGGCATTATAAGCGGGCATTATGATAATGCCCGCTTATAATGCCTAATCTAATATGGATATTTTATTGCTTATCCAATTTTATTTCTCTCACAATAAAGATCAAGTTTATACAAAAAATAATTTTTCTTTAAACAATACTAAAAATTAAACTTTATTTCGAAAATAAAAATTACAATTTTGAAATGTCCCGGAAAATGTAGCTGATCCCACTATAGAATGGTCGGTGTTTTTTGTGATGGTAGCAGCGTGGAGCACTAACGCTATTTTGTATAGAAGAACAGTCCATTAAAGAATTTTCAATTGTCGATACGGAATTAAGCTCGGAATTAACTGAATTGGCAATCATTTTGGCTACTTTGTTTTTGGATGAAATAATTTCTTCTATATATCCTTCAGCTAGTGAAGAGCTTTTCCATTTCCCATGTTGTTTTAGCGTTTCAAACGAAGCACCTGCCTCAACAAGTAAAGTTGACGATGTGCGACGCAAACAGTGGCCGGTGTAAGCTTCTGCATTATCCAGTTTTAAAAATTTTGCGATCAATGTTGGGACGCTCCCTATGGTATTTTTTACAATGGGTTGTACCGTACATCGACCCTTTCTATAGGTAAGAAAGAATCTTCGCTCCTTTATTCCAGCTGGTCTTAATGTTGTGTACTTTTTTATTAAATTTAAAGCGCCTAAATCTTCTTCAATGATAGTAAAACTTTTTGAAGTTGAAGTTTTAGTTTCTGGTACCTTTATAACCAAGACTGTTCCTCTATCTTCAATGTCATCAATGGTCATTTTGACCAACTCATCTCGTCTTAAACCTCCAAAAACACCCATTACCAATATGACTTTGTGTACCAAGTAGATATCATCAGGAGCCTTCTTAATACAATATTTGTTCTCCTTCCAAAACTTTAGACTTCTTCGGGACGTATCCTTTCGACTTAACTTTTAAAAAAGATATGAGACGATGGTATTGCGAAATGTCTATATTTTCATAGACCATCAACGTAGACCTTAGGGTGAAATACTTGGTCCAGAGAGAATTCGGACTGTATTTTTCCGACTAAAAATAATAAAGTTTGTTAAACATATGTATTAAAATAAAATCAATAACTTACCAGTTCCTGGAAATATGCCATTAAAACGTTTTCGGTTATTTGAAGAATTGCGTTCGCATCTTTCCAAATACCAAATAATATGCCATACTCCCGATCATACTGTTGCCTTGATTTAACTGGCAAAAGATTTTCGGTCGCTTTTATGGCCTTTTCTCTTATATTTTGTGGAATTTCTTCCATTTTGAGCAAATCGTTAAATAAAAAATGCCAACTGACTAACTGACAGAAACATCAAAGTCAAACTTAACACCAGTCATTATCTACTTACGTATACAGTACAGGTGCAACTTATTTTATATATTGCGAATAAATAATGTAATTAGTCATTGAAAAACTCTTTTTTGGGTAAAACATAAAGCATTGTATGCACCACGGGCTTTACTGGACTATAATGCCCATCAGGTCGAAATCTAGCCCTCGGGCCAGGGCCCTCGGGCTATTTCGATCTTCAGGGCATTATAGTCCCAATAACGCCCTTGATACATAAATAGCTATTTTGGCCAATAATAATACACTTGTCAAATATAGTGTCTTATAACGTTATTAAACAAGTTTTACTGATAACTTTTAATTTTAATAAAGTAATATTGGTGAAAATGCGTTTTTGTTTAGTATTTCATTTCTTGTAATCAAACATTTGCTAATAATGAATGCAGCAACTTGCAACTTTTGACTTAGTTACTGCGGTTTTTCTTAGTAGCTTTTAATGTGCCGCCATTGAGTTAAATTGTAGGGAAGACTGATTTTACCTCAATTTTTCCGGAAATACTGACTGATTCCAGCTACATTCTGAATAAGATTGCTAAAATAGATACCTTAACCAAACAAGTAAACTGCTGAAATTTCTAATATCTTTTATTTTTAAAAAGTTATGACATTTTGAACTAATGCCCGTAATTTAAGTTTATGCATAAAAAATGTGTAAAAAAATAACTTAAGGACAACACTTATGAGATCTGAATAAAAAGAAAGTATTTATCTGAACAATATATTGATATTAACTATTAAAAAAATAATAATACACAAAAATTGAGCCTATTCAAAGGATTCATTAAGATAATTGAATTGAGGATTTTCCTCTAACGAAATCCGCAAAATGGTTTGGTTTCTTCTCTCATCAAAGGACAAAGTTTCTTAATTATTGCTTCTTTTTTGGATTTATTTATGCCCCTAGCTTGATTTCTAGGTGGCGGTAGAAGGATTCCTTCTTTTTCAGTTTTAACTTTTAAAAAATGTTTCTCCATTGGATTAGCCATACCGTAGTTCTTAGTGTAAGTTAAAGAATTTTTTCCACGTTTTACAACAACTAATGTCATTTCAGAAACATAGGGGCGTTTTCGGTTTTCTTTATTTTTAGTTGGGACGTGTTGACTATCCAATTGTAGAAATTATTTGGTATCATTTTAAGAGTTATAACTTTTTCAGAGTTTGCTGCCTGCACAGCATCTTTGAAATCTCTTAAATCACATATACAACACATAAAAAGTTTCACCTGGTAATGGAAACTGTAAATTGGCGCGAATCTACTCACTGCGTTTTCGGTTAGCAAAGCATGACGAAATCTGACATTTTACTGCGTTTTTTGTTATGAACACGGGGATACTGCGTTTTAAATTAGTAACCAATGACGTTTTATGAGAAGCACACTAATCGTTTTCGCAGTTAACACAGAGATACTGCATTTTTGATTATGATTGATTAGTTACTGCATTTTTAAAAGTATTTGATGACGCTTCATTGCCTAATTAAGATACTACATTTCTTTTTTCTCTATTTTTGAAAAAATATATATATTTTTTTCGATATATGGAATACTGGGAATATGAAAAATTACCTAAAGAATCTGATTCAACAAAAATCTCAAAATCGCTAAAAATTGACTTTACTGTGTTTTTTAATATGACGGCAGCGTATAAGTCAGGAAGACGGCGATAGTAAGGGACGCAAACTTGTGAGCGCGCCTAATAAACATTTAAAAAACGGATATAAACAATAACAAAAATTAAATTTCATTTTAGGATATCATTAACTATGGTATTAAGAATAAAAAAAAAATATATTTTTAATATATGCAGTTTTAAGAATTTTTACTTTGTGTCCTAAAACCTACTTACATATAGACTTGCCGCGAGATAAAATCCTTCGAGACAAACTCGAGAGAGACGAGACAGAAATCTCGAAAAATTTTAATGACTTAAAACTTAAGTGAACTAACTGTAATAAATCTTCAACAATATATTTCTAGTTCTTAAGAATTATACAGGTTGTTTAAGATTTAGTGTTACAAACTTCGACAGCCGTTGGATCTTGCAAAAATAAGTTTTTGTAAACATAGGTCATGAAATGCGTCGTTTCAGAAATACAGGGTGTTAAAAAGAAAGCTAAAATTAATTGCTTCAAAAAGTATATCACCCTGTGGTTTTATTATTTTTCAATAATTTTGAATATTTCACTCATGTACATATTTTCCCATAAGAGAAGTGGTATTATGAAAAAATTACAGCGGAAATTCCACGTCGTCTGGGCAACGTGGTTTTTTCACTTACTGTCAAATTGACAATATGAAATTTTTAAATAATAATGTTAAATTAATATTTAATTTTTAGTTAATAAACTTTATCTACGTTTTTGATTCGTGAAATATTCTCCCTAAATACCGCTCGTGCTTTAAAATTAACCAGATAATTTTTTACTCATGCGTGTTTTCTTTAAAAATTTCACTCATCCCTCGGACTCGTGAAATTATGAGAAAACACGCTATCGTGAAAAATTAGCGGTAATTTTTAAGCACTCGTGGTATTACCCCCGATAAAACAACTTAAAATACAACTATTTTGTCTCTTGATTTTTTAAAAATTTTGCTTTGCTTTCAAGAAAAAAATTAAAACCGATTTTTTTTTATACCCTTCTGAAAAGTAGGAGTTTTACTTTGTCTCTCGTAAAAACTCAAATAACGAAAAAGTTGTATTTTAAGTTGTTTTATTAAAATAATTGTTTTAAAAAATTATGTACAATTAAAGCTTCTTTTTAACTTTAGGACCCTGCGTATTTCCAATTTCGATAGATATATAAAGACTTTTTTGCAAGATCTAACTGCTGTTAAAGATTTTAAAACTATTGCTCAAACACTCTGTATAATTATAAGAAACATTTCTAGAAAACATTTTACCTGTGTTTTGTACTAGAGTTTATGACTTACGTTCCATTATCTTTTAGATTTTTTTTTCTATTTTGTGGACATTTTTATGTCACTTATATTTTCTATATTTTAATTTTAGATAAAAAAACAAATTATTAGGTTATTTATTTTATTTTTAGTTGCATATTATGGGTGTCCGTAAAGTCTGAAATCACCAATTTTTTGAGAAAACTACACAATTTTAAGAAAAGGTCAATCACGTTAACTTTTATTTTAAAAAGGCGTTTATAAAAAAAGCATTTATACGGGTGTTCCAAAAAAGAGATACATATAAATGGGACCCCCTTTTTTTTGTATTTTGTTTCTACTTTTATTTCAAATGTTTTTCATAGGTGCCTATCGGGGGGTTTTTTTGCATATTTTTCTTTAGAGGATACCCCCCTATTATGTTTTAAAAAGTTTAAATTTAAACTAAAAAAATGCATCCTTCTTAAAATACTTACCAGTTTAAAAGATTTTGCAATTAGTTTGTGGTATATAGGTTACAATGTGATCAACGAGGGGGAAATAAGTAATTTAATGCCTTGAATTAAGATTGTGAAATTTTTTGTAAGTATTGGGTATAAGGTTAAATATTTTTAAAAAAATTTTAACGAATTTTTTAACCACCCCAAAATTTTTAAAAATTTTTTTAAAATTAAAAAAAATTTTCAATTTTTTTTTTTTTTTTTAATTTAAAATTCCCAAATTCCTTTACCCAAAATTCTTTGAAATTCCATTTGGATAGTTTGGGATATTTTTTGGGGAAAAATTAAAAATTGGAAAAAAATTAAAAAATTTTTAAAAAAATTGGAATAAAATTAATGTAAAAAATATTTTTTTTCCCCTTTAAAAAAAATATGTTTTTTAATTTCATGTCAAAAAAAAAAATAAAATCGACTCCCATTTTTCTAAACTTTAACAAATTTTTTTATTAAAATTCCTAACCTTCCATATTTTTTAAAATTTAAATTTTTAATTAAAAAAACAAAAATTTTTGAAAAGAGAAAAAAGGGGGGAAAAAATTTTTTTTCCTTTCCCCCTTTTGTGTCTCAAATTTTTTGTTTGAAAAAGGGGGAAAAATTTTTATCTCTTCTTGGGGCCCCTTTTATTTTACTCCGTTTTATTTTCTTAAATTCCCCATTTTTAATACCAGCAGAAAAAAGGAAATTTCTCTTCTGTTTGTTTCTTTTTTTTTACAAAAAAAAAAACAGGTTTTTCCTCCCCCAAAACCATAAAAAAACAAACCGAGGGAAAGATAGGACCTTTTTCTTTTTCTCCCCGCTGTTTTTTTTTAAAAAAATAAAAAATATTTTTAAATTTAAAAAAATAAAAATTATTTTATACAGATATGACAAAAATGTGTTAGAACTCAAAAAAGGCGATTATTTAATAAGAAAAGCTTTTTTAATTAAATAATAATTAAATGGATCACTTTGTTTTTTTATACAGTTTTCTAACAATGATAACAGTAAATTCAGTAACATTTTCAAAAATGAAAAGATTGTGACTCAATGGTCCGATACAGCTCGATATTTCCGAAACGGTTCTCGACAGAGAAAAAATAGAGTCAAAAGAAAGAAGCTGATAATTACTTATCTTTTTTAAAGTTTTTTGTTATCTAGTGATGCTACTTAAGGGTGGTTTTAAAAATTTTCACAAAAAAGAAAAAAAATATTTTTGTTCCATTAGAATCCCATAGATTGTTTTTAAAACAAAATATAAATGTAAAAGGGATAGATTAATAAAAAATATTATTTTCATTTCATATAGAATAGTTTTTAAATAAATGAATTTAAAATATTTTTGGAAAACTGAAAAAATCATCTACGTTGATATTTTTCTATACAGTTCAACAATTTACATAAAATAGGGGGATTTTTTAAATGGATTTTTCCCAATTTTTTTTATTTTAGGCTTTATACTGGGAGTTTTCTTGAGTGTCAGTGGATTTTTTGAAAATTTTAAAATAGAAAAAGTTTCACATTTTACGCCCTTTTTCTATAATTTTTTATGCAAATTTTTCACCATCAGAACGGTTTCGAAGATATGGAGCTTTGACACTTTTTGGGCCCCCTTGTATATGCAGATTGTTTATAAAATATGTGTGCCAATTTTTTACTGAAATATTTGACTAATTTAAGATAAAAATTTTATGAATTAAAAATTCTTGAATAACTTTTTTTTTAATCAGAACCAATGTTTACATATAAAAATCATTTTCATGAAAGTTTTACATTAATTGAAATTAAAAATTTTTTTTCTGCTCACACAGTAAGATTTGTTTTAATTTTATAATGCTTCTTTAAAAAAAAATTAATAATTCTTATCACTAAAATGTTTTTTTATGTGCAACTAAATGTATGAAAACGGTTTGTCTTAATTCAACTAAAAATAATAAATAAAAAAAACCCCTACATTTAAAATATGCTTTTAAATCAAATAATTCAAATGTAAGCTTAAAATCGGTATATTTTAAATTTTTAATGCAATAAATATATACATCTTATTTATTTTTAAGTATTAAAAAATATGTTTTACTCAAGATTCTTTAAATTATTACTACAAAAAAAGCAAGACCAGCAAGACTCTTGCAAAACCAGCCGGCCCCCGGCCAAGAAACCAAGAAAAAAAAGGACCGGGTGGTGCAAGACCAAGACCAAGAACAAGACCTTCCTTTGGCTTGGCAAGACCAAGACCAGGCTTGCAAGACCAAGACCAAAAACCCGGCTTGGTCTTGGTTTTTCTCATCATAAATTTGGGGTTCGGGGCATAATGTTTTTCTCAAAAAAGTATAATTATTGATTTTTAAAAATATATGAAAGCCAACACTTAAATCTGGGGGTTCTGCTGTAATAGTTTTTTAAATTTGGTTTTTTGTTTTTATATTTTCCCTTTGGGGAAAGTCACCCTAAAAAACGGTTATTTTAGATACTGTTTTCTCTTAACTCATTTATATTTCGAAAACCGTTACAGCAGAAAAGATTATTTCCTTACCTTTAAAAAGGTGTATAATTTATGTCATTTAAGTGAAAAATAGTTACCGAAAAACGTTATCTCCTGTAGCTTGCAATCGGAAACAACATCCATAAATCCCGAATTTGGAAGAACCAAAATAAATATAATATTTTTAATGCGACTATACGAAAATTGTGGTATGGGGAGTTTGTTAGTCTCCGCCCACCGTCTCCGCGTCCTTTCGCCCGACCCCTAAGGTGTAGCGTAAATGCACTCTTAGGATAGGGAAAAAATAGGGTGAAACATTTCGTGTAAAAGACACACATTCGTGCGTTGATCTGAAATTGAATGAAGGAACGTGTGTGGATTTTCTGTTTTTGATTTGGAGGAAATAATAAAACAGAACCAAAAAATGTAATATTGGAACTTAGGTAGTAATTGGGAAAGGTTATATGATTTATTTCCAAGAAAAAAAATAGTTCCCGATGAAATTTGTTGTACAAGGAAAAACCAATCTTATTGGTTTCTAAATTTTAGTAACATATACCGGTTGCTATCCTTCTTTATAGCTTAATAATATAGGGTGTCTGAAAAATACGTGTATAATTGTTTTAGATAGACTGATGACGTTAAAATAGGTCAGAGGAGAAGGTCAAAGCTTTTTTCCTAAAATGGCACAAGAAAAAGTTCGTGTGTGGCAAAATGATGCAAGCGCATTACGTCAATATTTAAAAATAATAAGTCATTTGGCGCATTCGCCAAAGCATGTTACTTATACCGAGGTAATTTTAATCGTTACAGTCAATTTTTACTCTAAATCTTTAACTAAATGTTTTCTCTTTTGATTTCTAGCAGTAGACACGCTGTATACAGTGTGCTAATAAGCTGATCTCGTTTACTACATGGTTTTATCTATTCAGGTTTTTGAGAAATTTTGAAAAAACCTGAAACATGCATTTTTGAAAATCGGCCATATTTTTTTTATAAGTAAAATTTGTTTAAATCTGTAAAAAAAGCAACTTTTTTTGTAGAATATGACCGTGTAGTCAATTTTTATTTTCTACGTTTCGGGTTTTTAGAATCATCATCAACTTTATTTTTTCATATGGCCGCCATATTGGATTTTTACGCAGCCAAATAGTGCTTTTTATTCTGATTTCAACAATGTTTAACATGTTATAATTTAAAAGTTTATAACCTCATTTATTTAAAAAAATAAATATTTTCTTAGTTGGCCTTGATTCCGGCGAACGTCATTTTTTTTGTAAACAATAAAATATTAGTAATTGTCAAAATAGATAAGCTGAACAGATATTTTACAGAAATGGGTTTCGCGAACAAAGCTACACCGTTAAAACCGTGTTACAACAAAACTACACGTAACAAGTTAATTGAAACAAGTAGAAACAAAAACAATAAAAAGTGGCTAAACTAATATTCCTACTAAAATGGAGATGTAAAATAACGACCTAAAATTCAAAATGTTGTCCATTTCTCTTAACATATTTACGACATTTTTTTAAATAGTCTTAACTAACCTATGAATGGTTGACTTAGGTATGTGGAAGTCTCTATCAACATCCCTGGCTGAAGATGTTGGATTTTCGTAAAAATGTTGGTTAACTGCAGCATCTCGTTTTATCCAACGTACTTCTTAGGTCGTAGTTTTTTTAAACTTCCGAATTCAAGCAAATTTGTAACCAGTTTTCAAAAGTATGTTAGTTTAGGATGCTGCCTCTTAGGAAAATTGTCGAAATACGTTTGCGCAGCTATATTAACATTTCTATTGCTTTGGAAATAACGTTGCAAAATATTAAGTTTTTCTAAAAATAATTAACCATTTTACAAAATTGAAAAAATTGTAATAACGTACCCGAGCTAACTTGATAATGACGCTAGATGACATTCGCCCGAATCAAGGCCGACTGAGAAAATATTTGTTTTTTGAAGTAGATGAGGTTATAAACTCCTAAACTATAACATGTTACACATTGTTGAAATCAGAATAAAAAGCACTATTGGGCTGCGAAAAAATCCAATATGGCGCCCATATGAAAAATAAAGTTGATGATGATTCTAAAAACCCGAAACGTGGAAAATAAAAATTGACTACCCAGTTATATTCTACAAAAAAAGTTGCTTTAAAGAAGTTTTTACAGATTTGAAAAATTTTCACTTATAAGAAAAATATGGCCGATTTTCGAAAATGCATGTTTCAGGTTTTTTTCAAAATTTCTCAAAAACCTGAATAGATAAAACCATGTAGTAAACGGGATTAGCTTACTAACATAATTGTCCAAAACTTTCCCCATTTAACCGATTTTCTATCTATCGTGGTTTCCAAGATCCCATACATTCCCCACCAATTTGGGACACACTGTATACTATTGGGTACTACTTAATACATATTTACCTGTGATACATATTATTTTTGTCTGTAACTTCATATAAATAATTTTTCTGTGCAGAATTATTTTTATTAGTAATCAAGACTTTCTTTTTAAAATAGCCAAGCATCTTAAATTAATTAATTACCTGTTTTTTTTTTATTTAAAACTTTAAATATTATTAGTCTTACTTATTGGTATAAAATATTAAACTCGTTCATGTCATGTATCAGAAATACACCTACGCAAATGGAAACACTCATTCGGAAAACAGATCGATGGAGCTCCATGGAAACTGGTTTTCCACTAGAACTCACTCTCATTCTGCAAAAGTAAAAATTTTATTTCATTTTGCTGTTTAAGCGCCCGGAATGAAGTTAATTGATAGGAATACTTAAATTAAATTTTGAATTGAAGTTATTAGCGAGATTTTTGGGCTTAGTTTGATTTTACAGTGTGAGCCAAATATGACGTGGCATTGAATTGCATGCAATTTTTACTTCTTTTGCAGTGGAAAAATATATAACGGGATCTGAATTAGAGGCTATCTTCACCCAGTAGTGGATTTACATTGGGGCACTCGGGGCTAATGCCCAGGGCGGCAAATTTTTTGGGGGCGGCGAAGTTGCTTTAAAAAGTGCATTTTTGTTGAAATCATCTTTAGATAATTATAAATAAAATAACTTTTTAGTTAGTAGAGTTAGTCCAAAAGTAATAAAAATAGTAATAATACTAAAAAAAATCAGGTTAAAAATTATGCAGATACTGTGTTTCAAAATAAGACAGTTAGAATTTTATTTAACCTTATATTTAACAGAAATCAGTACGGCTTAAGCAAAAAAATAATTAGTAAAACGCTTGATCCAACAGGCCACCTCTGCAACTTCCCGCAAATTTTAAATTTACAAATAAATTTTACGAAAATTTTTCTAGTGACATGAGAAAGCATCTGGAATTTTGCTCAAAATTTTTGAAAGATGTGAAGTGTCCTAATGTCCTAATATATAAAGAAAACGCAAAAATATCGATATAATAATTTTTGATCAGTCTTGGGGGAACGTTCAATGGTTTTAATTTTCACGGAAATTTTTTAATGATACAAAAAGCCTTCTAAATTTCGCGCATTCTTTTTAAAAGGTGTAAAGTGATCCAAATATTAAAAAAACAAAAAAATAGAGATCCGGGTAGTCTTGGGGTGTCCGATTTTTAATTTTACGAGAACTTCCTATTACAAAAAGCCTATTTGCCCAGAATTTGATAGATTATTCCTTTAAATTTTGACATATCCTCCAAATCAACAATTTGACATATTTGGGGTAATCGACGCGTTTTTTAGGTTAAGAGCTTAAAAAGTTTTTGGGTCGGTCGGTACAGCC